>OX387248.1:10998175-11173175 GCA_947562095.1 Branchellion lobata | reverse complement strand
ACTACTACTACTACTACTACTACTACTACTACTACTACTACTACTACTACTACTACTACTACTACTACTACTACTACTACTACTACTACTACTACTACTACTACTACTACTACTACTACTACTACTACTACTACTACTACTACTACTACTACTACTACTACTACTACTACTACTACTACAACTACTACTACTACTACTGATACTACTACTACTAATACTACTACTACTGATACTACTACTACTAATACTACTACTACTGATACTACTACTGAGACACATGGAAAGAAGTAAATCTTTTGATGTCTCGGCCAAGTTGTCCACACATCGATGGGTCTGAACTCGTGCAAATTCTCGAAAATGTTGCATACTCCTTTCTCTCTCCTTGTACCCATCAACCTCATCCTGTTTGATCCCATTTTTGAGCATTTTTGAAATAGTTGAAGAGGAGCGGAACAGCTGATAAAGACTGAGAAAAGCTCAAATAAAAACAAATTTTTAAAAATTGAAAGTTTTTTTTGATGAAAGTCAATCCACAAAAAGCTGTTTCTTGTCTCTGTTTTTAATTTGATTTTTTCGCTGAGACCTCACAAGCAGCAATATTTTTATCATTTTTCACGCAGCGTGTATCTCAAAAACTATGAATTTTACAAAAAAATGTTTTTATAAAATCTCAGACTGATGAGAAAAAATGAATTTGTAAAAAAATATAACCTTTGAAATAAGTAATTAATTTGAAGAAAAACGTTAAAGATATGAGAAGAGGTTTTTCATTTAAGTTTTTCTTCAACTCATATTCGTATTCTCATGAGTTAAGCATTGCTGAAACAATTGAGAGTTGTGTTTGTCTCAACATGCAAAACTAAAAATTAGATTTTTAATAAGTGTAATGTGACGCTACGTGAAAAAATATTTGAAAAAAAATGGTAAAATTTAAATTTTTACAAAGTCATTGATCAAAAGAAACAAGTTTTTTTCTATTATTACAGCACAAATCTGCTTTCATTTTTCTTTAGCTGTTTTAATTTTTTCTAGCTAAATAATTTATCAAACTCAAAGTTGACTGTACAAACGAAATAAAATGAAACAATTGAAGTATTAAGGTAACAGAACTCTATATGAGCCTATGCAATTCTCAACAAGAGGTAGATTTTACTTTAGTCTCAAGTTTGACATTGATATATAAAAAATTGAAATACTGGCAACATGGAAATTTCAACGAATGACACCAACCTTTACGGACTTTGGCTGTGGGAAGTTCCAAAGACTCAATGACTCACTACGAAGCTTCTGCAACAAGCAGTGACCAGGTGACGCTGTTATTTATAGGCCCCCTAATGACTGATGCGTGCGTGCGTGGAGTGGAGATTTTTCAAAGTGTTCAAGTCTCACAAATTTTTAAATTTATTTTTATAATTTCAATTAGAAATTATGTTTTTGTTAAATTAAATTTGAGGTTTTATTTTTCAAAAATAAAAAAACGACCTATATCGCCTTTCAGTGCTCAAAGCTGCTTGGTGTTGTAACAGCAAAATAAGGAGAAAGAAGAGAAAAGAGAGGAGGAAAAAGAAAAAAAAAAAGAGGAAAAAGAAAAAAAAGAAGGAAAAAAAATGGAATACAAAAAAAGAAATAAAGAAAAAAAGGATGAAAGAAAGGTGGAGTACAGAAGGAAAAAGAGGGAGAGAGGAGAAAAAGAAGAAAAAAGGAGAAAGAGAAGGAAAAGGAGGAAAAGAAGAAAAAGAGAGGAGGATGGAGCTCAGAAGGTGAGAGAGAGAAAAAAAAGGAAAAAAAAGAAAAAAGGAAAAGGAGGAAAAGAGGAAGGATAGAAAGGTAGAAGGGAAAAAAAAGGGGAAGATGCCGCTTGAAGAACTGTAAAGACTGATATCATGTATGCATGCCTTCATGAGACTTCCATCCTCTGTTGATGTTATAGCTTCAACATACTTATGATTTAAAGCTCATGCATGTGTGTTTGTTGAATTCGTAAGTCTCACTTTACATGTTATACTTTGATTATTATATGCATTTTATTCCAAATCATTATGTTATCTTGTTTATCATCACCTTATAAGAAATGATTATCTAAGCATTATCTTTTCAACTTAGTTAGATGTCATTGTTTTGTGGTCTCTTATACGCAATCTTCACAACGAAGTCCCTCCGGCACACTCCCACGCTGCGTGTCGTCTTTGACCTCAGCGACCTAGTTCCAAGTCTGACCGCATCAATCATCGTCATCATTACTTGAAGAAGCTAAAATTCCTTTTGATGCATGCGTCACAATGTGCACACGTTACGTCGTACGTAGGTGCTTTGTGGCTGTTGAACAAAGGTGTTGTGGTTTGTAGCACTGACTAAGAAAACAATCCATCCGCGAAGGCTTTGTATGACGCCGATCATACAAAAAGAGGTTTGAGGAGGTTGATTGGTCGTGAGGAATTCAACAAAAAACCATCTCGTCAGAGCTTTTTCTATGTACTAAAAATAATTGATCAAATTGAATTTTCAAATTTATCAGCACAAGATGAACAACATGAAACCACCTGAATAGGATATGATTAACTGCATAAAACGTATCTTCGATTTTTCTTCCAGAACACGCTGATGACTTCTTGATTGGAAAAATATTTTGCCGTTTGGTTGAGTTATTGGAAGCGGTGAGAAGAAATGGAATGCCTATACCTCCAAAAACTAATAAAGCTTGAATTATTCAAAGAGCTTTTCAAATAATGAAAAAAACTACGTTTTATTGGAAAAATTTCGTTGAATTTTGACAAGAAATATATTTATTTTGCAAAATTTTTTCATTGTTTTTTCATGACACTGTTGGAATTAGCGGACAATTGAGAGATTAATGACAAACAAAAGTGATAGGAAGATGAATGAAAAAACATTTCGGTAAAAATAGAAATAAATTATTTTATGAATAAAGAAATATATAAACAGCAAACTTGGTGGGTAAACAAATGAATAATAGGTGAATTGATTGATCAACGAATAAATAAATAAGTAAATATATCTAGATAAAAAGATTAATGAATTAATGGATGGTGAATGAGTTGGTAGATGAATGAATGGATGAATGAATGGAAAAACGAATGGGTAAATGCACTATAAATGAATGGATGAAAAAATGAATTGGTAGATGAATTATGAATAATTAAGTTGAAAAAGTATAAGCAAATTGAAAAACCAATAGTTACTACAAACCTTTAATGCATTTTTGAAAAATATTTTCGTAATATGGATTCATTCACAGCACAGGCAGTATGGTTACCGGGAGCTGACAGTTAAATATTTTCAATCATGTTCGCCATCGATCACTTCCATTGTGTGAGTTTCATCTGACCATCATTCTGCTTATTTTCCCAGCCATTATTCAACTTGTTCGCCTCTTTTCATCTGCCTATAATCTATCTTCTCAATCGTTCATCTATCTTTATATCTATTCTTCCTTTCTCAAAAAATCCGATCTGTTAATTTATTCAATGCCACGCTTCAGTTGCTTTTTATTTTGATTTATTATTCTCTAAAATACCAAAAATTCTTTCCATACGTCCACTTTTACATTCATCCAATCCTCCATCCATCCACTTCTTCATCCATCCACTCCTCCATCTATCCACTCTTACATTCATTCACTCCTCCATCCATCAATTCTTACATTCATTCACTCCTCCATCCATCCACTTCTCCATTCATCCACTCCGCCATCCATCTACTCCTCCGTCCACCCATCCATTTAGTTCCTTTTCCACCTTTTATCATGTTTGTAGTCACACACAAAAATGATGATGGAGGCATTCGACAGGAATCCTCCACCACCATCACTATCACACCACTACTATCTCCACCACCATCACCATCACCATCACCACCACCGCCACCACCACCATCACCATCACCACCACCGCCACCACCACCAAAACGCCTTTTTTCTTCTTTTTTTCTTTTCTTTTTTTTCATTATCAGTTTCACCATTTTATTCAATTTTCCCATTTATTTTTTTTCATAATTTAATTTTTTTCATTTTTTCCTTCATTCTTTCTTCCTCTTCTCCATCTACAAAACCACCATACGAAAGCACTGGTTTCTTCTGGTGGTTTAAGGTTGCTCTTTTATTATTTATTGAAGGCTTCGACCATGGATGAGAATGGCCTACTCAGCACTCCACAAGCCTGCACCGCCATCCCAGCCTCAATGCCCACTCAGGATTACCAGACAGCCTTTAAGACGCTTTTATGCCTCCAAATGGAGGTTCTGCAAGGTCCGCAGAATTTAATTTTCAATGACTTCCATTGTTAAACTCCAAGAACCAAAAAGCTTTTGAAATTTGTAGAATGGCTTTCAAGACTAACGTCTTTGAAATGGCTTCTGCTCTTGACTTTCATGCTGGACGTCTTATCTTGAACTGAATGTTCTCAAACGACAACGTCGCTGTAGAAGGAATACTTAGAAGGCGTGACTATGACTCAGCAAACGTATATGAAGAAGAGGCTTCAGAGAGCGTCGTAAAAGAGCAATAACTCAAAGGCGGAACAAAGGTATCATATTTTTTTGTTATAATTTCAAAAAATTCAAAATATCGTCAATTCAACTTGAGAACATGTCTATGTATTCAACGTCATTCCAATCGAACGAATTTAATATTATTTTTTTCATATTTTTTCAATAATAAAAAAAAATATTCTAAAGATAAGCTAGTGGAAAACCTTAATTAATTGTTTTTTTTTATATTTGAAAGAATGAAGTTAACTTAAGCGTGGGTTTGTGGAAAAGCTGCGAGAACCAAATAACCCGGCCTAATGCCTCGTTAAAGGCTTCATAATTGCTTCTTTAGAATTTCACATGGAGCCTTTTCCACTCAGAGTTAGCGACAATTGGCCGTTCAAATGAGTGTTCAAGAGCGCATGACAAAAGCATTTGAACGAATTATGAGCCAAATGAGATTTGAGCTTTGACGAAATAGCAGGAGGAAGACGTGGTTTTGACATGTTGTTGAGCTGGCACAACATCCGTTATAGACAAATAATTAAACCCAGCACCAACCTCACAACATGTTCTCCTATTGGAGTGGTGCAGTGACTGACGACTGAATGGCTCAATTGTTGCAGCAACCAGTGCAAAAGCTTGCGTTTGAGGTGCTTGCTAACGAGGTAATAAAACCGCTGGGGACTTGACACGAACTGCTCTTCTGTCACTCAAACATTTGTTCCGTTGACAGGTCTTCAGTTTCATGTGTCAGAGCGCAAATTTCATATCCGAGTGGGTCACAGCCACCCAGGAAACAACGAATCCCTCATGTCTGTGTCTAGGCTGGCAGTGAGTGAGCGGCTCTTGGAGAATAATCTTCAATTAGTCTTGTCTCTGGACCGTTTGCATCAATCAAGCCAGCGTACCGAACCATAATTTCATGCCCTCTCTCCATTGTGCTCCTAATCCAATCAATTATTTGTTCAGTGAGCTCCACGTAAAAAATCTGAATATTCGGAGTTAATAAAAACCCTTGAAAATTCGTCATTGTTCATCAATCTTTGTGAGTGTTTGTGAGTGTGTGTGAAAGTTTGTGAATGTTTGTGAATGTTTGTGAACGTTTGTGAGTGTTAGTGAAGGTTTGTGAGTGTTTGTGAACGTTTGTGAGTGTTTTTGAATTTTTTTTTAAATATTCGCGTTATTTTTCAAATGTTCTTGAGATCAGAAGTGCACTGGAAAAATTGACGTTCGATCGTGGAGTGTCGTTGTTCAGGCTCAGGGATGCTGTCTCGGAGACTTGTGTCAGTTGAAGATGTTGGTCACGTGTCAACTGTAGACCGATCTCTTTTGATTGCGGATGCTATTGAAGTTGACAAGCCAAACTGCAAGTCTGCATTTCTGAAGAAAACTTCATACCTTGGAGAATTGTTTTTTTGTTTTTCATAAAGCTCTGACGCGCCTTCAAATTGCGCAAATGTCCGAGACGAAAAGAGTTTGAAGATTAAAGTTTGAAAAATTTTTGAACGCTAAAAATCTGTACGGTGTGAAAGATTTAAACTTCAATTCATTTTAAAAATATTTTGGTCAGCTTCACTGCAACCGAAGAACGGAGCCATTGTCTTTTGTAGTAAACCAATATTTTGTCTCACAGATGCTAATCTTTCCACACAAGGAAAAACAAAGACATTTGCACCCGGGAGAGACCTGGAAAGATTCATCGTGTGGTTGGTTGTTTTTGTATACTTTCTAATTATTATCTTTTTGTCTTTTGATTACTTGTGCATTATTGATAGCATAAGAAAAGGTTGGACTTAAGGGATCATCTTAAAAATCTCTTTCATTTTCAACTTTCGCAAGCACAACAACGAACGTTCTTGTACCTGATTGCCTTCATCAAGAATGGAATAAGACTTTTAATCCGATTTCGTTTTAATTTAACTGTCGATACTAACCCATCATTAGAGGTATATTTCATCATAACCTTTGAAACGTTTCCACTGAATGCAGCCATCAATGGTAAATGGAAAATAAGATTAACGATAAACCTCCAATAACCTTTATTACACCCTCTGTGTAAACGAAAATTATAGCTATTCCGAGTATCTCGGAGACGCAAAAATAAAAAATATATACAAACTAAGACAAACTAAAAAATGAAAATAAACAAAATAAACAAAAAAAGAACTACAAAGGAAGAGGAAATTTGAAATAAAAATTAATGATAGAGATGAGAAGGCTGCTGATTGCAGTGTTTTATGAGTAGCAGCTGCGTGATTTATCCACTGCATAAGTCACCAGTGTGGCCTTCTGCCTGTCTCCCTCTCCCAACACATTAATTCCTCTCTGGCCACTACAGTTTTTTACTATGAACATATTCGTCGATAGTCCATTGTCGTCAATATAAATTTAGGCTTCGAGCTTTCATTCCTCTTATACGATCTTACATTCCTCCCACCTGATCTATACAATACAATACAATACAAATACGAATATTATTATAGTGGCACTAACCACGCAGAGTTTCGAGGCCACAATATCTCTCATTGATTCTATCCCATCTTTTATTCATTTTATTCATTCTTTATTGTTTTCGTCTAATCTATTATTTCTTTTATGCGATCTTTCACTCCCTTTATATGATCTTTCATTGCTTTGTTGGTGCTTATAGGCGTGTTGCCGATGTTTGAAGAATTACAAGAACGTCATGTGGCTTTTATTTATGACATTGAAAATCATTAATGTGTTGTGAGTTCACCTTCAAAATGAAAAATAACTTTGGAACATTTGTACACAACTTTCGACTACAGAAAACAAATTGAGTTTGTAATTCTTCCACCGTAGCTTCCTCAATGGCACAAGTACCAACATCACACTTCAAAACATCAAGTTGGCTGTGAACTAGGACTCAAAGAATCGATGTTTATGTCTCAATTAAATCTGCGACACCTTCCTCGTCCAGTCCCTGTTCCGCGACTTGTCCACCGAATGACAAACGTGTTGTCACGACATCATATATCAAAAAACGATTGAGGCCATTAATTATGCAGGGCGCTCATTTTAAAGCAAGATTTATTAGCGGGATGGTTTGATATTTAGTAAGTAGTTTGGTGGGAGGTCGCTTGAAGAACTGGACCTTTCTTTCAAAAGAGTCTCACGTCACCTTGCCTCTCGAGGTGGCTGTGCCATAATAAGCAATAGAGGAGCCATTCAAAAAGACACGAAAACTCATCTGAAAAAAAAGTGCCCTAAAAAATTCAATTTTGACATTTTTTTTGAAATTCCTTTCCTTCATAATTTTCATTTCACCTTTCGGTCCATTCCCACCTTGAGTGGCAAGAAAGAATGAATGATATTGCTTGAATAATTCAGGTGTCATAGCTTGCTGAGAGGTTCTTGAATTATAAATGTTCCTTCGATTGCGTCCATTCATTCTGACGAAATGAGCCAAGTTTGCAAAAAATCAGCTGAACCATTCACAACGACTCTGATTATTATCCATTCAATAAATTAAGCCCAAAGTTTCAAGGCCACTCCATGTCGGATCACTCAATTTGAATGATGTGGAATAAAACAATTTAATGTTGCGGAATATAAAAGAAAGAAATAATTAAAAAAATCGATAAAAAAGTAAAAAAAAAGATTTTCAAATTATAAAAAAAAGATTAAAAAGGTCTATGGAGGAAGGTCGATTTAGGGAGCCTCACAGGGCTTATCTCATCAGTGCGCTCCGTGACCGGCATACTTGCCCGCTACATACAACCGAGGTACTACATACAACCGATGTACCACATACAACCGATGTACCACATACAACCGATGTACCACATACTACCGATGTACCACATACTACAGAGGTACTATATAGTCCCGAGGTACTACAGAGTACTAGTCGACCCTTATATACTGCTTCGTGCTTCTCCACCATACACACTCAACACTCTTCCATGACAGACCATTTTCCTGTCTTCACTATTTATACATCCTACTTGTCATCATTTTTTCAAGTAATTTCCTTTTTTTTCTGGTTTGAAAAAAATCAAGGATTTGGAAAAGGTCTAGTTTTGTGGGTTTTCAACGTCTTAGTTTTTAAATGATAAAATCAATGTTATGCCACGTGGAAGCGTTGACCATCAGCTCAAAGTGACGTTTCCTCCGCAGCCTACAAAAGATCGTTCGTTTTTATGTGCAAGGGTTTTTTATGGACCTTTCAAGTGAGTGTGATTGGCAAAACGATGAAGCTGATTGGTTGTGGATAGAGCACGTGCCACAAATTAATTACCGCCCTTCGCATTCCTTGGTGAAATGTTGGTGGTGCATTTGTAGTCATGCATTTGTGGTGATGCATTTGTGGTGATGCATTTGTGGCGATGCATTTGTGGTGATGCATTTGTGGCGATGCATTTGTGGTGATGCATTTGTGGTGATGCATTTGTGGTGATGCATTTATGGTGATGCATTTATGGCGATGCATTTGTGGTGATGCATTTATGGTGATGCATTTGTGGTGATGCATTTGTGGTGATGCATTTGGGATGGTGCATTTGTGGCGATGCATTTGTGGTGATGCATTTGGGATGGTGCATTTGTAGTGATTCTTTTCTGGTGGTTCATTGAGGATGCACTGGTGATGCCAATGATGGCGGTGCATTGGTGGCCAGAAAAAATGATAAAAAGAATAACATCTTTGTTGGTTCATTTTTCTGTGACTTTATTTTTACATTAAATGTTTCGACTTTTTCATTACTACGTGAGTAGAAACGCCACTTGAACCAGCTTGAAGAGTAGACAACTTTCTTAATTTAGAAATTTCCATTACTAAAATTTTTTTTAAATTCCGAAAAATATTTTTTAACCAGCGTTTTTTGGCAAAATTCAGAAAAAGAATAAAAAAAATCATTTCATTTTATGTATCTCTCTTGCGAAAGAATGATTTTTCAGTGTCAAAGAGTTTTTAACAAAATATATTTAAAAATTACTTCCCACTCTTGTTAATCTCAATTTTCCGGATAAATGTTTCCAAATAAATTTTTAAAAAAATTCCGAATTCTTCTTTGCTGGTAGTTGAACAAAAAATGTAGAAGTGGCAATACCAAATGGAAGCCAACTCGAATTGGGACATTCTCCTAAAAGAAGCAAAATGCTAACAGCTTCAAACCAAAACCTTATATCGAGTTCTATCGGCTCCTGATCACTTTTCATTTCCACCGCTGTTCCCCGGCAAAAACTGCTTGTAGTGAGAGACCTCTTGATCAGACAGTCCGTAGCGGGTGAAGGGTGAAGGATTCAAGAGGTCTCCAACACAGTTCTTCTTGTGCTGGTCGTAGCAGTGTTTGTTGGCAACACCGAAGGTTTGCAAATCTGTGACGTTTTGTTTCCAATTTGATTCAACTCAATACAAAAAAGATTCAGCGCTGATTGTTACGTTTAAAAAATCCATCGTTTTTGTCGTCAAATGAACCATTTCAAAAGTGTATAACACCAACCGGCTGTGCTGTTGTGCTCGTAGCCCTGAAAATCCTTCCTGTAGGTGCTTTGGTCGTTGTTCTTATTCTTCTTAACCAACGTCACTAAGTGGTGAAAAGCAGTGGTCACTTCAATTTTTCTAATTTATAAAAAAATGCATAAAAAATTTACTTCAAAACAAAAAGTTATGAGGTTTGTGACATCATGACGCAAGCAGCCCCAACGTTGTTCTCTATGTCCTCCAAGCGGCAGGATTCCTGGAGCAGAAAACGAAGCGACAAACTCAGTGAAGTTCAGGCAGTCTTTACAGCTGTCCCTCTCAACCACTTGACCGCCCTTATCAACATCCTTGTCACAACTTCTATTCCTCAAACAGCACTCCAGCTCTTTGGCGGGCTCTTGCAGTTGCGCGTCTGTGGTCTCCTTGCAGTGGCGTATGAGCTCCAAGAGCTGCTCGTCTCGAAGCCTAATGTTCAGCTGCTGTAAAGTCTCTCGCATCGAATCTTTGTCAATCAAGCCCTTTTTCTTCTGGGATGGAGGGGGGTTATATGTGGACGCAAGCGCATGTCGATTGAGGATGGAAACACATTGTGAAAAGGCTAAGCCACTTTGTCAAAGAAAGCGAAAGCTTGTGTGTAGTTGTTGAAGTTGGCCATGAGCACCTTTATCAAATGCTTCTTCAACCTGAACAGCTCTGTGTTGATTCTAGTGAGTAAAGAAAAATTCTAATGAAATAAAATGTTGTGAACAAGTAATTTTGAATATAATTGAATAAAAAACTATGAGTTGGTGGTGGTGTATATAAATTACTGAATATAATGAGAAGAAGGTTATAACATTTGAAGAGAATAAAGGAGGATTACAGCTTGGGTTGGCTCCTCCGATGGATGAGATCACCACTGCTGAAAGATTGCTTCTTGGGAACAAACGGGTACCTGTGCGTGTTTGTGACTTCTTTGTGACAGTGCAACCGATTGAATGATATCCACCGCTAGAATCTGACTTGCTTCAGCAATGCTACAAACTTGACTATAAATTTCAAATCTGTGAAACGATTTTTATATTTTTAATCTTCCTGACTCCCACCCACTCACTCTGGGTACTGCACCGTTGGAGTCTGTTGTTGGAGCAAGCACCTGCTCAGCAAACAGCTGGACACGGTGTTCTTCCTGTCTTTGAGGCGTCAAGCAACTTTAGTGACACTCTCTGTAACACAGGCATGCAATCTCCAAAATCGAACTTTGAAAAGAGAAAACAACTTAGTTCAAAACGTACGATTTGGCATTTTACCAGTCACTTTCAAAGTCACAAATATATTTTCAAATACTGATTTAAAATTAAATGAAAATAGCCTAATGTTTCACGGTTCCTACTTATTAGGTCCCCGAATCGCTTGTTTCTGTCAAAAGAGCAGTTGTAAGACCTTGTCATTTGCTTCCCCATTGATCTGTCCTGGAGCACAAACAGTTCACCATTGAAACTCTAACATTATTACACAATTTTCTCAAATTTTACTTTCATATGCCACAATAAAGTCTACTATTAATCCCTTAAAAGCTAATACAATACAATACAAATACGAATATTGTTAGCGTGGCATAAACACGGTAGAGCTTCGAGGCTAATAAAATATATAGTTTATTTAAACAGATCAATAACGTTTAAGCACTGCTACAATAATTGATAGTAAAAAAACCTTGTTGAAAGGGTAGATAAGGTCTTTGAATTTCGATTCGTTCATTTGGTATTCTTTCTCGAGGTCAAAGCGAATACTCTTCGCCACGCTGGAGCCTTGAAGAATTCAAAACAATGAAAAATGAGAAGACATTCTATGATAAGGAAAGACTTTAGTTGATTGAAAACGTTTTCATTATTTAAAAAAATGATCCAGATGTTTAAAAATATGCACAACTCGATGATTTAGTGGTCAGTCCAAAGACTCTCAAGGAAACGTCGGCAGGAGCAGACAAGCCAGATTTGGACTTCTCTGAAGGACCAAGATTTCTCTGGTACTGGCACTCTTTAGAGTCTTCCATGAATCTTTGAAAGTTGCTGAGGGGTGGAGGGTTGATGCGAGCCTTCATCGTTGCACTTTCATCTCGACCAGTCTTTTTTGTAGACTCAGTCGTGAGTAGTCCTTTCGTGGAGGGCTGTTGTTGAGCATTGCAGTTTTATTATAAATCTCAATTATGTAAATATTAGTTAATATTATTATGATCATTTTTTATTTTATAATTCTTCAATTGATAACTTGAGCAAGCTTATTGTTCAAATTTTGAAACACTCACCGATAGTTTTTCAAGAAAGCAGTTTTTATCGAATCGATTTGACGAACAATTGATGCGTTCTAACGCCATCTCTTGAATACTTATATTTTATTGTTATTTATTTATTTAGCAAAAACAAATGCAAATTACAATCAAAATTGCACACAAAAGGTGCTTAAAGTAGAATTCGAAATTAAACAGACTAAGCTCGCATCGGTTGCCAGGGTAGAGCGACAATGGAGATGCTAAAAGATTCAATAATTTTTATGATTCAATAATTATTTTGAATTGAAAAAACTACTCATTTGAAGTGCCCTGTAAATTGAAGAAAAAGTTTTTTTATTGGATAGTCTTATTCTGGCGTCAATAATTTTACAAAAAACATAATAAAATTGGGACGAAAATTTTTAAAAACATTTCGATGATTAGAGAAGAAAAAGAAAAGTTTTCCACTACGACTTTTGCTTGAAAGTATCGAAGATTGTAACTTTTAAAAGGCTTCAGCATTCTTCGTGATCATAAAAAAATAACTTTGATAGACGGCTGTAGTAATTGTGACTGAGAGATATATTAGGCGGTAATGGCTGTTTTAAGGAAACCAGTCTAATAGCTCTCAATCAAGGAAACTCACAACACTTCAACACAAAGTTTTAGTGTTGATAAAATAAATAGTTCATTTCATGGGACTTTGTTTTTACTATAGTTAAAACTTTATAGACAAAGTATATCACTAAAAGTTCACGAAAAGTATACGGTAGATACAAACTTTTTTATTTAAAAAAATCACAAATTCTTGTTAACAAATTTTCAATTGTTTAAAAAGTGAATATTAGTAACTAATAGATGAATAAAAATAATTTAAAGTTTCGTTAATACAAAGTTTACGTGGCAAGAGAATAGGTGAGTAAAGATGAATTTTTCATGGTCGATTAAGGCACCGTGAAGGAAATAACAAGATGAAAATATTCACAAAAGTTACAACAAACAATTTACAGATCACTTTTTCCGTCATAACAGTACCATAAATAAAGTTTCTATATCGAGTTACTGTTACTATCCATCACTCTGCAACGCACCCACTGAAATGCCATCAATTCAATCACCTGCGGAAACTTTTTGCTGGAATATAAAAATATCTAACACCATATCACTGCCTGGTCTGGGGGTATCAAAAGTGTGCAAAAAAATTTGAGATATTATGTGTGTAAATCCGTCGGAAAACATGCTTATGTTGTAGCTTATGAACCTTTTACTTGTGATTTGATTTTACTATTTATGTGAAAGTGATGTTTGAAGCATGTTTTACTTTTAAACTATTATCTTTTTTTATCTGAGCTAGTCAATGAACAGCCACAACTTCGTTTTAACTACCCAACCAGCCAAGAACCTCTTCCATCTCCATGACCGCCTCCCAGTGTGACACTTCACCTTCATCCAACCATGCATTTCTTCACTCCTTACAGGCATACTCTTTTACCACTCTTCTGCACGTCATGCAGCTCACCTCGCAGCACCAGTTGAACTTGCAATTACACCTGTAATCAATCCTCTTCACAAAAGTGTCGTAACCACGCCCACAACATATGACGTCACATGAATTTAATGCCAACAGACTCGGCTGACAAGATCTTTTTCCCGTTCCCAGGATGTCTGTGAAGTAGGTGTTAAGCTGGACTTTTGGAGTTGTTGGACAGCATTCAAAACCATGTTTCATAATTTGATATACACTTCTAAAAAAGCACAAGTTCAAAATAAAACAAAGTTCATAGTTCCAAGTAAACTGTTGATAAGAATCGATTCGTGGAACATTGGCGAGGCACCGAGTTTGGAGTTGGGAGAGCAGTAGTCAGGCGAGTACTGAAGGTAGATGAGTTCGTTCTTTGAGGACCTTGCAACCCCCCTTGGAAACACCTGAAAACACCATTGAAACTCCTCAAAGGACACCACCAACGTTGCAATACTCAACTATTCAAATACTCCAATGGTGCAACCGGTAGTAGCTAGGCCAACTAATCAGAAATACATGAAATGTCATAAGACACAAACCTATTTTTTTGAAAAAATAAAAAAAAGTAACGTTTTTTAAAAAAATGAAAAATTTATCTTTCTAAAAAACAAAAAAAGCACCTTTCTGGTGGCTAGGGCCTTGGAGGAGGGCTGCAGCATGCGGGCGGAGTCGTACTTGCGTTTGAGGATTGTGGCCACCACATGGAAGCCTTTGAGGCGCTTCCTGCACGTCTGCATGGCGCACGAACCACTGACGCCGTGACACGTGCATTCCTCCTTCATCGTGTTCATCACCACCTCATGAGTTCAAAGGGGTTTTTTGATCTAATCAATTCAAAGCATTCGTGAAGCGTTTTTTAGAATTATATTTTTAAAATCCTTCCAGAGAAAAGGTTTTATAGTGGGTTAGTGCTGGGATAGTGGGTGAACAACCAATCTTAGATGTTTGTTCCGTTGAAAATTTATGTTTCACCAAACCTCCATCGATACGACTCGATGCCAGTAAGCATTTATTTTAATTTTATTTTCCTTTTTATCGTGTTCCTTTTTTTTTTCGTTGTATTGGTGTTTGTATTGAGTGCAAGCTTACTCACCCTCCTCCCAACATCTATGTTGTGGAGGTTCATGGAGCTCCGTGCACTCTTGGCGGTCTTCTCGGATCGGTCGAGGAAGACCTTCGAGAAGCCCACTCCGTCCCGCAAGTCATCGCTGCAGCCCATCCACTCGTCGTTCGACTGCCCTTTTGAGCGCCTGTGGCGAACAAGACGGTAATTGAGAGAGGCTTCTAGAGCCACAATTATTCAAAGTGTCTCCCTTGCAACTATCTTATAATTTTCTAAAACTATCATACTCACAAGTTCTCAATTTAATTATTAAATGACGCTTTTTAGCGATTGAACCATCTTTTTGTGTAATACAGAGACTAAATTCGAACCCTTAACACTGAAAAAACTTTTAACACGATAAAGACTAAGTCGCTGATAAACCGTAGACAAAACAAAGACTAAATCGTTAAAAACTGTAGACAAGAGTTTGACCGTCGGTGGCGGCAGTAGCAGTTGTAGATGAGGCCTGTAGAGCAAGCCCTGGTGACGCTGTGGACCAGACCTGCGGCAAAGAAAGCGTACAAGAAAGCTGTTTCTTTGTGGCCTGTGTTGTGGAGATTTGAGTGAGGGAGTTGATTTGAGTGATTGGTGAGTTAGAAAAACTATTGAACTATTTCGTTTTTTGAAAAATTACAAAAGTAATTGTGTTTTTGAGTATAAAAACTGTTTGGTTTATTTGAAACTCAAATTGAAGTTTAAATGAAGAATTCGAATAAATTTAATAAAGAAAGAAAGATTGAAAGAAAAAATCAGTCAACAAATGCTTTCAAAATTAACTTTTTCTGGTGAGTCTGCCAAACAGTGAGGGACTTCTTTCGACGATGGAGCAGTTCCAGCGGTGATTGAGGAAGAGTCTCTGGCAATGTCTAAGGGCCATTCTGGAGCCCTTGGAGACTGCCATCATAATGTCTGGCCGCTGCCTGCACGCATGGCGCTGCAGTCGGCTGAGGCCTGGAACACGCAAGCAAACTCGCTTCGCCTGTCGAGGACTTCGAAACACCTTTGGCTGTACCCGAGCAAATGACCTTGAAATTTTCAAAATGCTTAAGCGTATCAGCAAAATAAAAAAACCTTACAACAGTTGTATTGTGTTTTTCAATTTTTACAGCAGTTTTTTGGTAGAAAAAACTATAGAAAGAAGGGGCGCAGTTGATGTTGCATGTTTTGACAAGCCAAGTGTTAGGCTTAAAGCTCCGTCGGAGCGAACATCAAATGAAGGGCTGACGCTTGAAAAGACACCGTACTCAAAAATCCTGAAGCGAGGCTCTGCTGAAAAGTTTAAAACTTATCCTTAAAGGAAGATTACAAGAATACGACTGGTACAATGTATGCTTTTTAGATCATTCCCATCTAACACTGGGCGTCGTGGATAATTTCAAGAGTTTCAGACGTTTTATACACTTGGAGAACACCGCCAATGCTACTTTTCAATTGCTCTTTTATCTTGAAAACCCAAAGTTCCTTTGAGCCGTTTATCACTAGCGCCACTTGAAGTTGAAGCCTTCAACCGCCACTCTCGCTCTTTATTATGCCTTCTAGTTCCGTGTTGAGTTATAAAGATATTCTTTCTTTTAAAAAATCTTCAACATTTTTGTTTTCGTTTTTTAATTTTTTCGACTATTCTTCACAGTTTTGCTTGTAATAACAACACTCCATATGCAACTTTGTGTTGAAAACATAACATTTTTACGTTTCAAAGCTCTTATTTATAGTCCAATATTTTGACTTTTCTAGAAAGACTTAAGGTATTCCATTTTTCTCTCATCAATCTGGAATCTCATCATCATCCCAGAATCAATAAATTTTCCATGAGAATTTTTAAAGGGACATCACAGTTTCAAATATTCACTTAGTTCTGCAACGTTAAGACAACAATTGTATACTTGGATATTTCAGCATACAATCATTTCAAATTGATTGGGCGAGCTTGAAACCATGATAATCGAGATAGTTGGCTTTTTAAACAGTGCAAAATTATGATGGATTTTTGAATACTGTTAAACATGTCTCCTGAATGTTCACAGCTTTCCTTCCCCTTCAAGTTTATTTCATTTTTGGAAAAAATGAAAATAGTCCAATGGAACTTTGTTTTATCGGTATGAGTTATTCGACAGTTAGTAAAAGACTTAAGGTTTGTTTAGTAATTGAGGTTTTTTATATGAGTCTGTTTGAAATTTCGTCGAGTTATTAAATCAAATTTTTTCTTTAGCGGCCTCACAAGCTACGAGTGGTGGATTAACAAATGCGACACTTTCGTGAAGGAGCTTCTAACTTTGAACTTTTTTTCAAATTCGACCTTTTGAGAGTTTTGTAATAAGTCACGGAAGAAGAGAACACGAGTGCAATTAATTTTGTGAGTTGTTGTGACTGACGAGGCGTTGTTTTTGGCTAGCGCTGACTTATGGTTCCGCAACAAGTGTACTGCATAAAAAGACTCTTTCAGTCCGAATGAATGGCTCAATGAAGCCTTCACAAACCTTCGGATCGAGGTTTACTCGAAGAATGGTTTTTCGGAAATGTGAAAATGATTGGAAATTGAACGAAAGTGATGCGACTCACCACCAGTTAGCTTGAACCTTCAGGATGTAGAGGCAGAGGGCGAAAATAACGATGAGACATCGGAGATTGGTTTTCATAGCCTGGAACGACTTAGTGAATTCAAAGCTCGCACCACTGTTCATCAACAGGGGAATGATTCACTTCAAGAGGGAGACGGAGAATGAAAGATGAGTCTTCTTCCATGGGAGAGTGTTTCCGTTCATGAGGTGTTTAGTTGTTGCCAATAACGATCCACATTTGATAGTTCAAACTCCACAAGAGTGCTTAGGTTTGTGTAACCCACTCAAAAAGGTCTTTGGAAGTTCGTGCGATCCGCTAAGTTCATTTATTTTGTTATTATTCACCAGGTCTATTTGTTTGTTTGATGTTCAATGAGTTTATTTAGTTATTTATTTAAAAATTCAAGAACCTCTTTTCAAACGAACTCAAACAAAACTCTTCACATTTTTCTTTTCGGCATGCTATTATATATTTTATTTTTTATATTTGAATAAGTATTTCAATCTCATACAAATAACCACATAACTACAAACAATGAAACCACCAGGGTAGAAGACACAAAAAAAGCTTTGACTGTTCTAGCAAGCCTTCTCACTGAGACTACCCTCCTCCTTCACGTACACGCATATATACACCCTCAAACATCAATCCACCCACATCCCAACAACCGAAGACGGAACCTTATTGTTTGAGGCCTTTCTTATCGTGCTTGGCAACAGACGCCGATGACAAATAAGTCCACGCCAACAACAGCAGTCACCCGTTCCTCGAACGAGATTAATTGTCGTTTTTCCGAATAATTAAAAAATATTCAACACCATTCTTTTGATAATTTTTGATAAAAATTTAATTTTAAAAATATTTCCAATCATTGTAATGGTGGTTAGGTAGCTGTAGAGAGTTAACCCTATCCGAAGACAGGGGTCCAGGTAGTGGTGATTTGCACCGTGCAATAAGATCAAGTCCATTACCAAGTCTGAGTTGAGTTATTGCTAATAAATGTCTGTCTATTCTCTTGGGAACTGATATATACTTGAAAGCAACACTTCCAGGTTGTTTTCTTCTTTACAGACACCTTTCAGTTAGTCTTCGAAAAAATTTTGTCTTATTCACAAACTGATAAAAAAGAACAATGTATTTTCAGATATAGGTATTTCAATGTCTTATCCATCAAATTCTTATCTGAACGTCGATACTCCTCTCTCAACACTCCACCAAGCAACCTCTTTTTTTCATCCTCTTTTTCTGTCCATGCCTTTATTCACGTTTCTTTACCTCCACAAAACCTTTTGAAAATTCCTTACTCATTCACTTTTAGTTCCATTTCAATACTTAACCTATTTTGCTCGAAAAGTTGAAAACAGTGGTTAATTTACCTTATTCAAGATTAAAAAACGAAATCTTTAGTCCACATTTTGATTTTTACTCAAAAATTTCCATGAACCATAAATTAGTGTTTTTACATGAGTTTTTTTTATCTCACTTCCATAATATCTTTTCGATCACTGAAAAATAACTTTCGAAACTCATAGGTTTTGCTTATAAAAACAAAATCAACGCTAGGTGTTCATTAAAGCCATGGGTTTCCCATTTTGCTTTTTTGTTAAGTTTTCTGTTGGAGTCATTGAAAATTTTCTGATTCCAAAGAAATTTTAACATTTATTGAATAATAAATACACAAAATTTTGATTTGATCTTTGTTATAATAAATTTTTTTCAAGTGTTCCAGTTTTTCTCAATTATAAATTATCCATCGTATGGGATCTCATACATTTGGAAGCTTGGTTAAAAGCACCTTCAATATTTGAATGATTCAAACTGAGCCACAGAACCATTGAAATCTCGAAAGAGCCAATCAAGGTTGTTCTTTTCAATTTTACTTTATCTAATCCAATCTCATCAAAACATTTTGTATAGCGCTGATCACATTCTTCAAGAGCGCTCATTTAGCTTCTAGCAAACACAAAATTATGCAAATAATTGCACCGCTCCCTAGCGAGTTAATCAAAACACCACTAATATATTTTTATTGGTCGTCGAGAGATGGATCGAAGAAATAGTGACTTAGTAGACAAGTAATGGGATTTGATTTGAACCATCAATTTGAAAGTGGCTTTTTTTAAGTTTCATTAGTAATGATTGAGGTTGGTTGGAATCCGATTATCAAGTAAAAATCTTAAAAAAAAACGTTTTTTTAATTTGAAAAAATTATTAAAAAAATTTTTTTTAGAGGTTTATTTCACAAATGTTCATTAAATAGAATCAATTCCGAGTAAATCATACATCGCAATCATGAAATTCCACATAATCTCACTGGAGTCAACACATACAGCGCTCAAGCGCTTAGCAGTGAGTATCTTCCTGGTTCATGTGTTTTGAAATAACCCACCCACCCTCTCCGCAATTTCTTCACCCCTCCCTTTCCAACTCCTTCTCTCTCTCATTCCTTTATCTCGCCTGCATATCAAAGCACGCGAGGCCAAGACTTAAAACTTGCATTGAACTCTTTTGTGGTTTGAGGATCATAAGGTCTATTGGGTCAGCCGGAATAAATTCAAAACAGCTTTTTAATTTTGAATGTCCAAGACATTTTTCTTCTTTTCAGAAGTGAGTTTTTCTTGGTCTTTTATATAGTTTGTTTCACGCTGATTATGATACAACCATCCTTGTATTTACTAGGTGTTTATTTAAAAATCAATTAATGCATAAAAATAATATTTTATTTTTAGCCAACATCGTGAGCAAAAACATTAACGCTTGCTTACCGCTAGCTTGCTGGCAGACGAACACAAACTTTTTAATTATGCCACAAAGAGCGATAGTATTGCTCCACTGTCCTTAACTCCAGCTCAATTGGAAACCTTAAAAATTAAAAAGTAAATAAAGTTTTCCAGTTGATAAACTTTATGTTGCTTTTTGCATTCTTTTAACTCAACGCAACCTTTAAATGCTTGCAAAGGTCATCAAAGCAATAGCCTGGAAGCAGAGACTGCCACACAGTTCGAGAAACCCCCACCCTCTCCAAACAATCTTTCCTGGTTTCTCAAATGTGTTATAGAAGGCCAAAATGAAGTTTTCTTTAGCGATTTCCCTCCTCATCCTCTTCATTACAGGTTCTTAAAGTTTTTCTTTGTAAATACTTGAAATTCAGAAAAAATGCGATTTATCCAAATTTATATTTTTAAGTCTTTTTCTATTTTGAGTATTTTTTTTCTATTTTGAGTAATGAAGGAACTCAGTAATATTAATTGGCGTTTTTTAACATTCTTTGTGTTTGTTGCTCTTGAAACGTTCTATTCTAGATGTTTATTAGGATATATGAATAAGTAAATTTGAATGATTGGTTTTAAATAATTTAAAGATGAACGTATAAAACCGATTATTCACAATGTAGACTTACTTACTGTTTGAATGAGTTTTCGGGATCTGAAGCAAAAAAGCTCATTAGTTTTTTAATTCCGCAAATTAAAAAAATAATAAAAATTCATTTGCCGCTCAATAAATCTTAAAGGGAAGACAAGTAGGATGAATAATTTGTTCAAAGTTTGCAATGGTTTCTTCTGCACCATGCTTGTCTGTTCGAGCCCACTGCGAAACAACAGCAGGCCAATTCACATAACCACGCGTAACTTGTTTGTCCAAATTGAAAGTGAGGTTCGCCTTTGCATCTCATAACTCAAAAACCTGCAAAAAAGACAAGTAGTTGTGTGTGCTGAGGCATCACAGATGCTGCCCTGGTACACTCACCTCTCGCCACTCCACTCATTACTGCAGCAAAGAAAGATGGCAGAGGCCGTATTGAATGGAGTTGTGGTTGTTATCGTTGATATTTATACTATTGTTGTTGTTATTGTAACTTGTAGTTATTGTTATTATTTATACTATTGTTGTTGTTATTGTAGCTTGTGGTTATTACTATTATTTAAATTATTGTTGTTGTTATTGTGGTTACTGTTCTCGCAAAAGCATCAGAAAGCAACTGCTGACGAAACATACACTAGAGCATATATTGGAACACATATCGGAACATATTTTGAAGCAGATTGAAGAGGTGATAAAAAAAAAATAAAAATAAAATATTGCGAATGTTGCTCTAAAAGGAGTATATTGGGATTATAAACGGGCCATCTCGACGTTAATTTATAATAAAAATCCCAGAGTCGGAAAATCTCTTTTGAAAGTTGCATACACACCAAAAAACATGGTTAAACTTAGCAGAGACTCAAAAACAAACACATTTGCGCAGAATTTCAAGTGCTCAGTTGTAATGTTTTTAAATGAACAAACAGCTGAGAAGACGTATGTGCAAAGATTGGCTGAACAAACATGCTTGTTATAAATCAAAAAAATTCTGACAAAAATATGATAAGCTAGCGTTGATTTCAGTTTACATAAAAATTATTTAGAATGGAAAAAATAACTTTCGGTTATCAATAAATTGCTGATAAAACTGTCCAAGCAGATAAGAGCTTATCCCGTTTTCCGTTATTTGAATTGAATTTTTTATAGAATTGGTTATGGATTTTAATAAGTAAATAATTAACTTATTTCAGTTTTTCGAGTTTTTTCAATTGAAAAATTAAAATTAAAAATTATTTTCAAGAAATAACTTTAAAAATCCTTAACAGCCTTCACTAGTCACTGCCGCAAGCTTTCCCCACAAGATGCTGACTCAATTGATCCTCCGACCGACCCAGCTTCCATCCACCCATCTCACGAGTAACTTGCGAGCAATAAATCCTTTTGTGTTCGTGTTTTAGTGCAAAAATGTACTTCCGAACACAAAATTATCTCTTGCAAAAATATTTTCTGAGTTATTTTCTCGACTTAGTTATTATGACTCACGCTGGTGTGTTTGATTAGACATCCACTGCAGCAGTTGTTATTGCATCAGCTCTTCCCTCAGTGCCGATGACTTTCGATCGAGTGGCGAAGTTGAGAGTTGCAAGAGCAGGGAGGCTTGTGCCAAGCTGAAGGTGTCTTCTTGCTTCATGTCAAACTGAAATTTAAAAATTAAAAAAAACTGAAATTTGAAAATAACTTTAAAAATATTGAAAGTTGAAAATAATTGAACAAGTAATGTAGTGAGGCTTTATGAATGTCTGCGAAAAAGAAAAAGTTTGTGGTGATTGTATTAATGGCGTTATACTGTTGAAGCGATTAAGAAGGAATTCAAATGAAAAAATATCTTAAACTTTCAGTCGTGCCATCTATGCGAGAAGAAGTTACAGAGTGTTTTGGAAATATTGTCGTCTGATGATGTGGACGATACACCGGGAGATAGTGAAAACGGAAAAAAAGAAACGAAGACTAAAAAAACTGATCTACTCACTTTCGTGTGGTCCTATTTAGGATTCGAAAAGCCAAAAGAAGAAAAGAAGGAAAAAGTTGAAGATTCAAAAGAAGATGAGGAAGAGAATGAAAGTTCTATAAATTTTGAAGTTGAAGCTGAAAATGATAATGGTGATGATGCAAATGAAGAAGAGCTCACGCTGGACTCCGATGAAGATGGAATTCCTGACTACCTCGACGACGACGATGATAACGATGGCATATTGGACTTCTTGGAAGAAGAACACGCTGACGAGGTTGAATCTGTTGAAGACACTGTTCATCATATTGAAGAAGAAAAGGAAGTTAATGATGATGAATCTGGAGAAAAAGATTCTGAAGATGGTGACAAAGAAAAAGATGAAGAAGAAGGAGAAAAAAGAGAAAGAGAAGAAGGAGAAGAGGAGAAAGAAGATGTTGAAAATAACGATGTAAAAGTTGGAGCTGGCAGCTCTGAAGAAGATCTCACATTGGACTCCGATGAAGATGGAATTCCTGACTACCTCGACGACGACGATGACAACGATGGCATATTGGACTTCCTGGAAGAAGAACACGCTGATGAGGTTGAATCTGTTGAAGACACTGTTCATCATATTGAAGAAGAAGAAGAGGAAGAAGAAGAAAATGGAAATAAAGAGGAAAAAGTAGAAACAGACAATTTTGAAGATGATGACAACTCAGACCAGGAAGAGGTGGATGAGGGAGAAGAGGGGGAAGTAGGAAATGATGATTCTGAAGATGAAAACGAAGGAAATGATGAAAATATATCTGAAGACTTGACGTTGGACTCCGATGAAGATGGAATTCCTGACTACCTCGACGACGACGATGACAACGATGGCATATTGGACTTCCTGGAAGAAGAACACGCTGATGAGGTTGAATCTGTTGAAGAAACTGTTCATCATATTGAAGAGGAGGAAGCAGAAAAAGAAGAAGAAGAAAAAGATGAAGATGGGAAAGAAGATAATGATGAGCAACCAAACGAGGATGGGGAGGAAGAAACAAATGAAAGAGAAGGAGACGTAGAAGATGCTGAAGGAACCAATATGGGAAATGAAGTTGGAACCTCTGAAGAAGATCTCACGTTGGACTCCGATGAAGATGGAATTCCTGACTACCTCGACGACGACGATGACAACGATGGCATATTGGACTTCCTGGAAGAAGAACACGCTGATGAGGTTGAATCTGTTGAAGACACTGTTCATCATATTGAAGAAGAGGAAGAAGAAGAAGATAAAGTAAAAGAAGAACCAGACAATGAAGAGGATGGTGAGAATGAAGAGAATGATGCCAAATCAGACAACGAAGAGGTGGACGAAGAAGAAGAGGGGGAAGATGGAAGCGGTGATTCTGAAGATGAAAACGAAAGAAATTATGAAAATACCCCTGAAGACTTGACGTTGGATTCAGATGAAGATGGAATTCCTGACTACCTCGACGACGACGATGACAACGATGGCATATTGGACTTCCTGGAAGAAGAACACGCTGATGAGGTTGAATCTGTTGAAGAAACTGTTCATCATATTGAAGAAGAGGAAGAGGAAGAAGAAAAAGAAGAAGGAGAAAAAGTAAAAGAAGAATCAGACAATGAAGAGGATGGTGAAAATGAAGAGAATGAAGCCAAATCAGACAACGAAGAGGTGGACGAAGAAGAAGAGGGGGAAGATGGAAGCGGTGATTCTGAAGACGAAAACGAAGGAAATGATGGAAATATCTTTGAAGACTTGACGTTGGACTCCGATGAAGATGGAATTCCTGACTACCTCGACGACGACGATGACAACGATGGCATATTGGACTTCCTGGAAGAAGAACACGCTGATGAGGTTGAATCTGTTGAAGAAACTGTTCATCATATTGAAGAAGAAGAAGAAGAAGAAGAAGAAGAAGAAGAAAAAGCAAACCCCGAAAGCACAGACTCACAAGATCAAGTAGACGAAGATGAAATACAAGAAAGTGATATTGTTGGACTGGAGGACAAAGAAGAAGAACAAAAGAGTGTGGATGAGTCGACTGACGCCTCCGAAGGTCTGCAAGACCTGTTCGAAGAGGACTCTGACGACACTGAGCTTCAGAACGACTACTTCTCCCGCTACGAAGACTCCTCAGCAGACCTGGCAGAAGAAACAGCTGAGGCGGCTGAAAGTTTTTCTGATGCTGGTGACGTTGCCGAAGAGAAGAGCGAAAGTAGTGATGATGAGAACAGTATAGATAGTGATGATGAAGACAAAGAAGGTCAAGCAACAGAGGAGGGTGAAGAAGATGTTGATAGCAAAACTGGTGCTGGTGATGAAAAAGATGAAGATTTGAACGAGGCTGATGGTGAATTGACGCCTCTTGAAATGTTGGAAAGCGAATCTTTCTCAGATTATGATTATATGTATGACGAACTGTCAAAAGACGGAGATGAGGAAGTTGAAGAAAATGAAAAATTAGGTGAAGATCACGTAAAATCCAAAAAAGTGAGAAGATCGACTGGTGATGCAGTCGAAGATGCTGATGGAGGTGAAGAAGCGGAAGAAGAAGCAGAAGAAGAAACAGCAGAAGAAGCAGATCCAAGTCAACACGAAGCAAATGAGGATGCAGAAGATGCTGCTAGTGAAGAAGATCTTACGTTGGACTCCGATGAAGATGGAATTCCTGACTACCTCGACGACGACGATGACAACGATGGCATATTGGACTTCCTGGAAGAAGAACACGCTGATGAGGTTGAATCTGTTGAAGACACTGTTCATCATATTGAAGAAGAAGAAGTTAATGATGATGAAGTAAAGGAACCAGATGAAGAAGAAGCAGAAATAGAAGTTGAAGAAAAAGATGAAGAAAAAGGAGATGAAGAAGAAGAAGAAGAAGAAAGAGGAGGAAAAGAAAGAGAAGAAGAAGAAAGAGGAGGAAAAGAAAGAGAAAAAGAAGAAGAAGAAGAAGAAGGAGAAGGAGATGAAGAAGAAGAAAAAGAAGAAGAAGAAGGAGAAGGAGATGAAGAAGAAGAAGAAGAAGAAGAATTTGATGAAGAAGTGTTAAGTCAAGAGGACGAGGACGATGCCTCGTTTGGCTACCTAGGAGGGAGTGCTGATGACGATGGAGACTTCATGGATGATCAGGAAGCATCTTCTAAAGATCTTGAAACTTCCGAAGATGAAACTGAAGATGGTGAAAAGGAGGAAGTGAGTGAAGATGAAGAGGTGGGTGAAGAGGAAGATGAAAGAAACGAGGAAGCTGAAGGAGAAGAGGAAGCTGAAGAAGAAGAGGAAGATGAAGGAGAAGAGGAAGATGAAGGAGAAGAAAAAAATGATGAAAAAGAGGAAGTCATCAGAGATGGTGAAGAGATTGTTGAAAAGAAAGTGCCAAATGATTTGTTAGGCACGGTCAAGAGCATCTTCAAAGTGTGGATGCCCGTCGAGGTGTATACGAAGGTTTTCGGCGAAGAAGGGGCTGGGAGGGAAGTTGAAGAAGAATCACTGTCAAGACAAAGTGAAGAAACAGAAAAATATGACGATGTGGCAGAGACTGGAAGAGCTGCTGAAGATGACAATGTTGAAGCTGGTGGAGAAGAAGGTGAAGAAGAAAATGACGATGAATTGTCAAAGTACTTCCAAGGAGATGAAGATAAAAGTGATGACTTCATGGATGAGGGATACGATGCGAGTTTGGATTTGAGTGAGTTAGGAGATGAAAGTGGAGAGGATGGTGAAGAATTAATAAGTGAAATTGACGGAGGTGGAAAAGAAGAAGAAGAAGATAAAAACAAAGGAAATGAGAAAAAAGTAGAAGATAATGCAGAAGAGGAAACGGAAAAAGAAGGAGAAGGAGAAGATAATGCAGAAGAGGAAACGGAAAAAGAAGAAGGAGAAGATAATGCAGAAGAAGTAACGGAAAAAGAAGAAGGAGAAGAAGAAGGGGATGAAAAATATGAAGAAAAAGAAGAAAGTGAAGAAGTTGAAGAACTTGAAGAAGGAAGCAATGAGAAAGTGAAGGGAGGTCCCGAAGAGGACGATGACAACGATGGGGTGCCCAACTACCTCGATGAAGACGACGATGGAGATGGAATATTGGATTTTCTGGAAGATTCCGCTGATGAGGGTGACTATGACAGTGCTTTTTATACAACGGGTGAAGATTATGAGTCAGAATTTGTATTTGATGCTGAGGAAAATGTAGAAGATGGTGAAGTGGAAGAAGAGAAAAAGGGGGAAGAAGAAGGAGAAGAGGCTGAAGAAAAAGTGGAAGAAGAAGAGGGTGATGTGAAACCAGTTGTGGACGTCAAAAAAACAAAGGCGTTTGAACCTCCTCCAAAAGAAACAAAGAAATTCAACTTTGAAAAATCTAAAGTTTCTGCGCCCTCCGAAGACCAAGCGAAGAAGGCCAAGAAGGGCAAAAAGCCGCTATTGTCGGCTCCAATGGGTCAGTTGCTGAGCAACGAGGAAGTGGGACAGCTGCTCTCCCCTGATGAACCCCCCCTCGAAATCGAAGTGGACTTGACCACTGACTCAGACGGAGACGGCATACCAGACTACCTGGATGATGACGATGACGACGATGGCATTCCAGACCAGTATGACCCCGTTTTCCAACTTCCCTCCGTGGTCAAAGAACACTTCGACAAGACTAAGAATCTTACAGAAGGTGAAGAGGAAGACGAAGAAGAAGAAGAAGATGAAGAAGAGGATGATGAAAATGACAAAAGTACGCTTTCAAACATAATTGCTTTCTTCACTGGTTCCAAGAACGAGAAGAAGATATTGATGAGAAGCATCCACGGGAAAGTGAAGAAGAACGCCAAACACGACGACAACCACCATCACGAACCTGACTTGGATTTGTGGAGTGCTCTAAAGATGGTGCTGTGGGGCAGCAAAGAGAACAGCCACTGAAACCTCCGTGACCCGTGAGTGGTGACCTCGAATTTGCTTCGTATAGATTAAAGACAAGGCATAAGAATATCTTTTATAGGGTAGAAAATCAGTTTATAATATAAAAATAGTTTACGGAATATAAGTGGGAGTGTTCTCTGAAATATTTGTCTAGTTCTTCTTTGGGATTAATTTCTTAGATTTTTCAACTGTTTTTTGGCTTCTCCAATTTTTTTTCCTAATGGCTTCGCATTGAACCTTCACAGAGTTTCTTTGCCTTGACTGAGCAAAGATCCTAGAACGGAGAATGAAGATATTTTACCTTTTTGGAAATTAACTTTCCCCAGCTCAAGACTCAAAGCTTGATGAGTGCTCGTTGCGAAGTAAGCTCAACAAAGACCTATTTAATATGGAACATTTTTGTTCTTATCCGAAGCATGATTTAAATGAGCAAAAATAATGAAACAAGTTAATTAATTAGGGTGTGATCGGTAATTGTGGTTCAAAGTTGATCTGAAAATCATTTACTTTTTTCCACTTTGTTGTGACTTTAATTGCTATTATTCTCTGTGTGCGTTCAGTCTTATCCCGGTTAGCTAGGTTGTACTATTCTTATTTCAGTGGTTTATTATTCAATTTTTGAGGGTTTCTATAAGAAATAAGCATTAACTTGGTATTCAATTACTTATGCTCTATAAAAAAGACAATCTGTAAATAGTATAGTAGAAGAGAGTTAAATAGGGTTTTCACCTTGTCATTGTCTTTCATCGATGTTCAGAAACCCATCGAATAACTCGTATCTCCGCCTCTTCCATCCGTTGTACATTTAACTTCTCACCTTTTCACTACATATCAAACAATTACATTTTCTGGGCTGGAGGTGTTGTTAACGGCTCGCACGGATAACTGGAAACTAGTTACACCGATTTGGTGGTCATAGGCATATTAAGAGAGGATTATTCAAAACATATTCTCACTAATTCGCAGCAAAAGTGGAAATATTTCATACTATTCAACTTATTCTAAGCGAAAAAGTGGAAATGGAGGCGCTGTAACCACCTATTGAACAACCCTTCTACTTTCCCAAGCTGTGATGGTGATTTCGAATAAATTCGTTAATAAATCTTTGTTCACTTTAGTTCTAAAAAAACAAATAAAACTATTTCTAATATAAAAAAATTTATTCAATTTTAAAATATTATTAGTTAAAATTCAATGTATTTATATTGATTTTAATATAAAATATTTTACAACGACACAACAGCTGCCCAGACAACAATCCCAAACTGTATTATTCGTTCGTAAATGAGATGAAGTTTCGATCGATCGAACACCCTCGTGTATGGTTTGGTGCTTGGTGCTTACGGAATATTTTGTTATATTTTGAACTTAATTTTATTGAAAATTTTAGCGGTGGTAGTATTAGCAGTGGTAGAGACGATTGACTTGGCTGTGGTAATTCTCAAACCTCTTGCGTCATTATGAGATGAAGTGACCTAAGAGCATGAAAAAGGGTGATTGTTTTACATTTTTTGTGTATCAAATACAATCGACTTGTAAATAAATTTATTAACATGGAAACATTCTGGGTTATGAGTTACCCTCAACAAAACCTTCACCATCACCGACTGCCCATTCGAGTCCGTATGTTCAAATGCAATGGTTATAGTATAAAACAAGGCACCCTCAGTGCTTGCGGATATGGAGGTTCATTGAAAGCAAACGAAAGCATCCTTTTAAAGTGATAATAATTAAAGATTTGAGATTCAAGATTAGTTAAAAAAATGACCGGCTTGAAAACATGTGACATCGGAACTACTAAAAATGCAGTTGTTTGCGATGTCAACTGCTGCCCTAAGCATAAATAATTCATATACATGGACAACACGATATGATATTTTATAAGGTTAGTTTTACCTGACAATGAGCCACTGAATAAATTGAAAATATTAATCAATGGAATATTATGTGGTGATTCTTCTAACCCTCGAGTTCCCCTAACATCCTGCGGACCTCAACTGGGTCTGCCGTGGTTTTATCGCCCTGTTTTAAAAGTAAAAAAAACAAATAGTTAATCACAAAACTCAGAAAAAATCATTCATAAATGAAAATTTTAAAGAAAAGTTCATTCAAAAATGAGACGTTTAATTAATTTTATTACTGTAGAAATCAGTAATAAAAACATATGATCTTCGAAGCGATCGTGGGACTCACCAGAGTAATCTTCATCTCCTCAATGGGAACACCTTCAACCTCACCAGCAGGTTTTGCTGGCTCCAACACAAGTCCTTTGACGACCCCACCAACCTGCAATCAGTGTGGTGTCCCGTGCAGTTGCTTCGTTAAGTACGTGTTATAATAATATTATTATTATATTATAATAATATTGAAAAAAATATTCTTTATTGATTTTTATTAGTATTATAAAAATATAAATAGATAAATCACACCCGACTGTTATGAGACACTACACTACAGATTTGCTATTATGTATGACTGTTATACATTTATTGACTATGTTACAAAATGATGAAGTCAAACACTACGCTTTGAGGTTTGGAACGTGAAGGTATGAAGGTATCAGAAAAAACGGGTCGATATTTCGGATCAGGCGGACCTTGCAACAGCTTTCAGACGGCATGAGTCATTGCAGCAACAAAGCGAACGTTGTTTTTTTTATTTTAAAATTAAAAAAAACGATTTATGTGTCTCTCCCCTTTGGCGACAACCGAACCAATGGGTTTGGTTAATTTTTCATTTTTCTTTGTTTCACTATTTTTTGTAACTTTTTTTGTAACATGAAACGATTTTCAATAACTGTTTCAGATCAATAGGTGTTTATTTGATTCAACCCGGAATTATTGTACTCTAAATCTTTGAAGTTTTATCAGTATGTTTCTATCATTCATCGTTAAGTTTGTCCTTATTTTACACTGGCTATTCGTAATCTTATGGATTTTTATTCAACACCCCTGCGCCTGTGCCACAATGATTGGCCTGTTACTCTGTGAAGTGTGATCGGCTGAGCCCGGGTTTGACTTCTAAAAACAGCAACTCAATCACAGCACAGACGCCGTTCTAGAGTTTCCAGTCTTCTAGTAGCCCACAACGATTAAAACCTTTTTCATGGAGCGCCTTTGAACATAGTGCTCAAGAGCGCGTTACAAACGTCTTAATCAGATTTGATTAGAAGATTAAGTTGCTTATACTTCCAGCAACACACAAAAGTAAGCAATTTTTGAATTTTGCAAATCAGCTAAACAGCACAGCGACACAAAAAACAAAGGTTTTCAAACCCAGCTGTGTCTACAAGTGTTCTCTGCGTGCTTGACATGCATACTTCTCACCACCTCCTGCAACACCTCCGCAGGGTAATCTGCAATAAAAATAGTTTTTATGCAGTTTTTGTGAACTGAATTTTGTTTCTACCAAATCTATTGGTTGGGTGTTTTGAATAAAAATACCAGTGCACCAGAAAAATAAAGATATTGATACGAAATTATCCTTGAATTAAGTACTCGAAAAATTAAAATTTATCATTCGCAAAATTTGGAGATACCCAGGAGAAGGAGGGCTGTGTGGGGGGGTTTTGTGGATTCCAGAGAGGCAGTCTTCAAAGGCACTTCAGCGGCATCAAGGTTCGGAGACTGGTTGTCGGTTGCAATCGCTTTACTGAGACACGTCTGTGCTTTATCAACGGAGTCTTGGGCTGTTTTCCATTCTTGTTTTTCTTGAGAGCCTTCTTTTGTTTGTGTGTTCGATTGATCGTTTTTTGTTTCAGTCGTTTGTTCACTCATTTGTTCACTCGTTTGTTCAGTCGTTTGTTCACTCGTTTGTTCACACGCTTGTTCACTCGTTTGTTCACTCGTTTGTTCACTCGTTTGTTCACTCGTTTGTTCACTCGTTTGTTCACTCGTTTGTTCGCTCGTTTGTTTTAGTACAGTGCCTGATTGGGTTTTTTGTTCAGCTGTTGCTTCAAGTGTTTGTGTATTTGTTGGTTCAGTTGTTTGTGTAGTTGTTGGTTCAGTAGTTGGTTCAGTTTTTGGTTCAGTTGTTGGTTCAGTTGTTGGTTCAGTTGTCGGTTCAGTTGTTGGTTCAGTTGTTGGTTCAGTTGTTGGTTCAGTTGTTGGTTCAGTTGTTGGTTCAGTTGTTGGTTCAGTTGTTGGTTCAGTTGTTGGTTCAGTTGTTGGTTCAGTTGTTGGTTCAGTTGTTGGTTCAGTTGTTGGTTCAGTTGTTGGTTCAGTTGTTGGTTCAGTTGTTGGTTCAGTTGTTGGTTCAGTTGTTGGTTCAGTTGTTGGTTCAGTTGTTGGTTCAGTTGTTGGTTCAGTTGTTGGTTCAGTTGTTGGTTCAGTTGTTGGTTCAGTTGTTGGTTCAGTTGTTGGTTCAGTTGTTGGTTCAGTTGTTGGTTCAGTTGTTGGTTCAGTTGTTGGCTCAGTTGTTGGTTCAGTTGTTTGAATGGTTGTTAGTTCAGTTGTTGGTTCAGTTGTTTGTGTAGTTGTTGGTTCAGTTGTTTGAGTGGTTATTGGTTCAGTTGTTTGTGTGGTTGTTGGTTCATTTGTTTGTTTAGTCGTTGGTTCAGTTGTTGGTTCAGTTTTTTGTGTAGTTGTTGGTTCACTTGTTTGTGTAGTTGTTGGTTCAGTTGTTTGTGTAGTTGTTAGTTCAGTTGTTGGTTCAGTTGTTTGTGTAGTTGTTGGTTCAGTTGTTTGTGTGGTTGTTGGTTCAGTTGTTTGTGTGGTTGTTGGTTCAGTTTTTGGTTCAGATGTTGGTTCAGTCGTTGGTTCAGTTGTTTGTGTAGTTGCTGGTTCAGTTGTTTGTGTAGTTGTTTGTGTAGTTGTTGTTTCAGTTTTTTGTGTAGTTGTTGGTTCAGTTGTTGGTTTATTTGTTTGTGTGGTTGTTGGTTCAGTTGTTTGTGTAGTTGTTGTTTCAATTGTTGGTTCAGTTGGTGGTTCAGATGTTTGTGTGTTGGTTGGTTCAGTTGTTGGTTCAATTGTTTGTGTGGTTTTTGGTTCAGTTTTTTGTTCAGTTGTTTGTGTAGTTGTTGGTTCAGTCGTTTGTGTGATTGTTGGTTCAGTCGTTTGTGTGATTGTTGGTTCAGTTGTTGGTTCAGTCGTCTGTGTGGCTGTTGGTTCAGTTGTTGGTTCAGTTGTTTGTGTAGTTGTTGGTTCAGTTGTTTGTGTAGTTGTCGGTATAGTTGTTTGTATAGTTGTTGGTTCAGTTGTTTGTGTAGATATTGGTTCAGTTGTTTGTGTACTTGTTGGTTCACTTGTTTGTGTAGTTGTTGGTTCAGTTGTTTGTTTAGTTGTTGGTTCAGTTGTTTGTGTGGTTGTTGGTTCAATTGTTTGTGTAGTTGTTGGTTCAGTTGTTTGTGTAGTTGTTGTTTCAGTTTTTTGTGTAGTTGATGGTTCAGTTGTTTTTCTAGTTGTTGGTTCAGTTGTTTGTGTAGTTGTTGGTTCACTTGTTTGTGTAGTTTTTGGTTCAGTTGTTTGTTTAGTTGTTGGTTCAGTTGTTTGTGTGGTTGTTGGTTCAATTGTTTGTGTGGTTGTTGGTTCAGTTGTTTGTGTAGTTGTTGTTTCAATTGTTGGTTCAGTTGGTGGTTCAGATGTTTGTGTGGTGGTTGGTTCAGTTGGTTGCGTGGATTTTGGTTCAGTTTTTTGTTCAGTTGTTGGTTCAGTTGTTTGTGTGATTGTTGGTTCAGTCGTTTGTGTGATTGTTGGTTCAGTTGTTGGTTCAGTCGTTTGTGTGGTTGTTGGTTCAGTTGTTGGTTCAGTTGTTTGTGTAGTTGTTGGTTCAGTTGTTTTTGTAGTTGTTGGTTCAGTTGTTTGTGTAGTTGTTGGTTCAGTTGTTTGTGTAGTTGTTGGTTCAGTTGTTTGTGTCGTTGTTGGTTCAGTTGTTTGTGTAGTTGTTGGTTCAGTTGTTTGTGTAGTTGTTGGTTCAGTTGTTTGTGTAGTTGTTGGTTCAGTTGTTTGTGTAGTTGTTGGTTCAGTTGTTTGTGTAGTTGTTGGTTCAGTTGTTGACTTTCCAAACTCTTCCACATTCTCTTCAGTTTTGGGTGAGTCATCTGCAGGTATCTCAGCTGCTGGTTCAGCTGTTTTAGGTGGCATGGCACCCACCGCAGCAGCTTCTTTTTGATCATCAGTATACAGCTGTTTTTCTGCTGGAAACGACAATCCACCCTTTTGAGCGGTTGAACTGGTGGTTGAACTGGTGGTTGGTCCATTGTCCGGTGGCACTGGTTTGATTGCTGCTTCCACTGCCGCTTCATCCTTCCCATTGCAGTCCGTTGATGCTTTGTTGCTTTCGTTTCTTGTAGTTTCAGTGGTTGCCAACTTTTCTGTAGCTTGCTTTTTCTGTTCGTCTTTCGAAACTTCGGCTTTCATTCCAGAGTTTTCTTCTTCCGCTAAAACACCCACAAACCCTTCAACCGCCGCTTGAGATTTTGGTTCTGGAGTTATGATTGCATCTTTCTTTTCATCGCTTCGTTCTTCTTCTTGTTTGTTTGTTTCTTCAGGTGTTTTTGCTTCCTCCGGTTTGTTTGCTTCTTCCAGCTTATTTGGTTCTTCCAGTTTGTTTTTTTCTTTCTGTTTGTTTGCTTCTTCCGGTTTGTTAGCTTCTTCCGGTTTGTTTGCTTCTTCCGGTTTGTTTGCTTCTTCCGGTTTGTTTGCTTCTTCCGGTTTGTTTGCTTCTTCCGGTTTGTTTGCTTCTTCCGGTTTGTTTGCTTCTTCCGGTTTGTTTGCTTTTTCCGGTTTGTTTGCTGCTTCTTCAGATTTTCCATCCGTTTTTTTTTCAGTTGTCTCTTTTTCGGTTGATGTTTCACTAGCACTCTGGTCGCTTTGTGTGCTTGCAGGAAGCTCAGAAGACTTATCATTCTTTCCCGTGGCAGTCTCTTGTACCACTCCAACATTATTTTCTCCTTCACTTTTTTCAACTTTCACTTCAGCTTGACAAACTGCCAATTTCACAGGCTCATCAACCTTCTCTGCACTTTCTTTCACAATTGTTTCAATTCCTTTCTTCTCATTCACTTCCCCAACAACCACTTTTTTCTGCTCTGACTCCTCCCCATCCATCACCTGCACAGCCCCGTTGGCGGCTGTTGCTCCTTCAGGCTCCTTTTTCGTCTCTTCCGGTGCCTTTGCAAACTCGTTTCCCAGCGTGGTTTCTTGCTCTGTCTTTGCTGCTGTTACTTCACCGACTTCTGTAGTTGCCTCTTTGGAATCGATGCCTTCAGAAGCACTACCGTCTTTATCACCATTCATACTTCTTCCGTTGAGTTCGTTAACTTTTTCAGCTGAAGTAACTCCTGGTTCAGGCTTTTGTTGAGTGCTCTTGTCTGCGGCGTTGGCATTTTCAAGAGAGACGCTTGGTTCACTGTTGGACTCAATGCTCAGAGTTGCTTGAGACACGGCTTGCTGGCCGTTTTGAAGGTCATTTTGCTTCTCATTTGAATCAGCAAAAGGAGCATCTTGAGACACTGTGTTTGATTCCACCTGAGACATGTCTTTGTCACTGAACTCATTCACCAAGGGGTTGAGGGTAGGGTTTGGTTCTACCATTGTTGTCAACTTTTGTCTCACAGTCTAGGAAGTACTTAAAATTTCGTTGGAAAGTAAAATTCTTGAGGTAAAACCTTTGGAAATTGATTGTTAAAAATTTTTTAAAGTTTTTTTTAGTTTTAAAATTTTCAACAAGCTCTTATCGAATCAAAGAACTTGTAAAAGGTCTTTTTGCCATGCTTCAAAAGCGCTTTCCAGAGAATGGCTCATTCAAAATTACTTCAACAGAAATGCAATCGTTGACTACTTTTTCTTTTTCAATCATATAGAAAAAAACTATTTCATATTTTAGCTCGGAAAGTGAAAAGGTTTTATTTTTTATTTTTTATTTTTCTAAGTTCCCTCTTAAACTTCGGATTTTTGATAATTTTTAGGAAACTCAGATTGATTTTATGAAATCCGGAAAAAAACTTCAACTTTTTATGAGACCTTCTAGTGCTGGAAATTGTTTAAAAGATCTTAAAACTCCACTTCCAGAAAATTTCGAATTAATTAATTTTTTTTTCTAATCGATCAAAAACTTTCATATTCTCAATAGCAGTACCATTTCATCCTCAACTACATCCTTTACCATGAAAGCTTATATTTTTTGGTTTATTATTCTGCGTCTGTAGCAGAATGGTTAATGAGTTCCGCTGTGAAGCTCAGGTTTAGATTTCCAGCCAAGCTCAGGTTTGGATTTCCAGCCAAGCTCAGATTTAGATTTCTAGCCAAGCTCAGATTAAGTTTCAAAAAAACAACTCAAGTACAAAACAGACGGCGTGCTGGAGCGGTTAAGACCTTTAGTCACCCAGCAGTGAATAAAACCGTTCTTCTTAGAAGGCTTTTGAACCGTGGCTGAAAAGTGCCTTAAAAATGCATAGATGAGCTTATCTTTTGAAATTCATAAATACCTGAAAATTTTCGAAAACGTCCTATTTCTATCATTTACTTTTTATCAGTTGATTTTTCAACTATAGAAAAACAATTTTACTACAATACTTACTTCTCCTTCTCCAAGGCTTTTTAACTAACATAAATAAAGTCATTTGGTGCGTGGTAGTGTTCATAGACGTCTGTGAGTTAAAAACCTATCAAATTGCAAAAACAGGCTTCACGAAAAATTATTTTTTTAATGATTTTAAACGATTTTTGACAATTTTGTACAATTTTCAATTTTCCTTCTATTAGGTAGAAAGATGCTTTCTTATTCCAACTCAAATCGTTTCTTATTAGCAGCATCCTCTCATATGCACTTGAGTGTTCGCTGAAAGAGAGCTGGCTACGAAGCATTTGGTCTACTCAATGTAGACGAAGAGATGGTGTGACGAAACTGATTTTTCTTTTTCCTCTTCCATGTACCGAGCGAGACTTTTGTAAAGCGTAAATAGCTCAGCTAGATTAGGCGTGATTGTGACGCAAAAGTTTCCGGTGTTTAAATATTAAATTTTAATAGGTTTAAAAAAGTACAGTAATTCGCAACTAGGTAGTACATTAACTTCTCTTATTTTCCAACAATTTATCATGCATTTAATTTTTAAAAACATTAAGCTTTTATGTTTTTTTAAATTAATCCCAAATTGAATTAATCCACACACTCAACTTGGCTAATGAAAATAAAGTGTACCCACCTATGAAGTCAAGTTTTCAGCTTTCAAAAATCTTGTTCATGAAACTTTTTGCAAACGTAAAAGGTTTATACAAGAAATCACTCAAGGATATGAACTTGATCAAAACACTATCAAAATTGAAACCCAGGTAGCACGTCACTTATTTCGAAAGCATATGTTTTAAATGAGGGTCCTGTGCATATTAGTCATAGTTTTATGTACAAAATTTTTAAAGCATATGTTGAGGCATCCGCATATATTCAAGTATTGACCTTTTAAATAATTTTTAAAACTTTTAGTTCATTTAGCAAATCCACTTCCATAGCTTGAAATAATGACTAGTGTTCAAGTGCCATCATCGCCTACTGAAAAAATCATTTTTACTTTTGCATAGAATCTTCCACAGCTCAGCAACACGTGAAGGGCAGGGATCTTTAGTAGGATGCCACTCTTGGTCACCTATTCTTACTGGAGACTCTGGTGCTTGAGAAGGTGCTGTTTCGGTTGCCAATGCTGCTTTCGTAAAAGCAGCTTGTTGCTGATGTGTACCTTCCAAACGAACATATTATAATTTGAGAACACAACCCGCCATCAATCGTAATGTTAGAGAAATCAATAGTGCAAATAGTCTGCAATGAGATCTTGATGAAAATGAACCGAATGGTGGATTTGACAATCTTGAGATTGAATTTAAAAAAATTTTCAAAGTTTTAAAAATTTCAACTTTTTGCAAGTGCTATTTGCAAAAAATGTCCGTATCTTCACATAAATCTGACTTTGAAACTATAGCAAATGAAACCTTCAAAAGCTAAATATGTTTATTTTCAAAAAATCAATTCTATAGTGCTGTTTCATAATTAATGAAAATAATTTTTATTTTCATTTTTTAAAGGGTTTTTTCATCGCTCAATCGATTTTCCAAAATGAGCTCTTTTATTAAATAGCCAAGATCATTATTTTCATTCATACCTTATAAGAAATAAGCACTTGTATCAATGGGGGTCGTATCGAAAGCCTGAGGTTAGAGAAGTGAGTTTCGTTTATGATTCGTTGTAGTTGAGTACATTTTATGTTTTTCTAAGCATGTATCGGATTCAACAGATATAATCATTTGCTTGTCTTCTCATTTTTTTGTTCATAAACCCAACAATTTCATTCATCTTTTTAGTGAACTTTTTGTTTTTGGTATCTCCCTGGTGAACCTTCATAATCCTTCTAGGTTTTAAAACCATGACTCATTGTCGGTTTGCAAGGGAGGATTTGATGGCGATGACTGCAGGAAACATTCATGGACGATTGTGTCAAGAAAGTCACTATGAGGTTCACACACTGCTCCAGTAGCATACAACTGTTTGATGTGAATCAAAACTTTGATCCTCACTTCCGTGAATGAATGGTTGATGTTCTACCAAATAGACAATCTGTCGCACCGAGCAACGTTGTTTTTGTTGCAAAGAAAAAAACTTATACTTTTCAAACTTCCTTCAAATGACAACGATCCTTTAAAAAGTTCTAGCTGATGTCGTGGTATTTTTATGTTGTCATCATGACACCACCTGGACCTTCCATCATGTTACATGACTTGAGCATCACACACAAATCCTGGCCGCTTGCGTGACAGACTCACAGACACCCTTAAGCAGAAGCTTTGAACTCGCTCGTTATAACCAAAGCTACACTTTATTTTGCAAACTTTATTGAAGCAACTTTAGACCGACACTAAAAATATTTCAAGTAGATGAATAAAGTCTAATTGTCATGATAAAAAATAATAAATATTAAATCATCTTCAAAGTTAAATCAAGAAAAAACAGTAATGGATAGCTGATAGCATGTTCATAGGCTTGGTTCATTGTGGACCGAAGTACCATGATAGGCAGCCTTTGTAGCACCGCCACTCCAAGGTTAGCATAACAATCTTTTAACAGAGTCCTGGAAAAAGAAATTTTGACTACAAAGACAACTTCAGTGGATTGCTTTTTTCCAGAGTGTCCATCAAAAAAGCTTGAAAAGGGAAGGTCTGAAAAGAATAAAGAAGGTTTGGAAGGAAGACTAGGAAGAGAACTGGAAGAAGGAATAGAAAAGACCTGAAAGGGGCTCTCCCGTCACTGTACACGCCTCGTGACTGCAACAAAATATTGCACCATTGTGCCATTAAAGTGAGGAACGTTTTGTAGTGCAGTGTACTGTTGGGCAGCTTCTTATTTGTTCTTGTTGGTGCAAGTGGTTTGAAGCACTTTGAAAATTCTTCCTACACTCTACTTTGACGATTCGCTTATCTGACTCGCATCTTTTCACTCACTTGTCCTCCATGCCTTAAGATCTTTCCCCATTGAAAATTCTTTTAAAAGAATTAATGAATAACTTTTCTATGAAATTCCATAAATGCATCACGACAGATGCTTAATCTTTTGCGGATTAGGCGCCATCGTCTCGTGAACGTTCATTCAATGAGTTCCATCCTCATCACCATCTCTTTCTACCTATTGAGAACCAACTACAAAGATAAGCTAACTTCTTCACGCCAAAATAACTACAAATGAATTTTGCCACTGTTTCTGTAGTTGCTTTTTGTTTTCTAAATCATGACGTATCAGAATTATTGTTACTAGTTGACTGAGTGAAGTTGATTTCAAGAGAGTGATTTATGGCCCTTATTCAATTCCACGCCTCTTATTGCAGAATGAGTGCTGGAGGATATGAGGGGGTAAAGACCCCAGTCTTAAATCTTGTGTCTTGCCGACTCATAGGATTCCAAAAAACTCCTTCAAAACAAAAGAACGAACGGTGAATTAGCGTTGTAATAGCTTGGAGTAGCTTGAATTTTTAGATTTATACACGTGATTAAAAATTTGAAAAACCATCACTAGAAATTAAATTATTTGTCAAATTTTAATTTTGAAAAATTATGTCTACAGTTCATTACGGCATTTTTTTATTTTTTCGATAAAACTAATTGCAACTATTTATTTACTCGCTATGAACAAAGCGCTCTGTTGACGTAATAGGTATGTTTACTCCAGTCTAATTGGTGGTCTCAACGTGAGAGACTATAAAAGGCAGCGAAACAAGATCTTGCCAGTTAATTTTTACATTTCGTGCTTACTAATATCCACCATGAAGACTCCAGAGCTGAGCAAGCAGGACATTTTGGAAACGTTGAACAAGCCCAGAAGGAAGAAGCGGTCGACGTTGAGGAAGAGCAGGTCGCAGAAGAGGAAGTGTCGACGCTGCAAGAAGAGCAGGAGGCGTAGTGGAAGAAGTAGTAGAAAGTGAAACTCATTGACGTTAACAACAGTGTGTTTCATGCTTTCTTCTTCTTCTTTTTAAAGTTGGAATAAAACACAAACCGACATTTGCTGTTGCTTAACCACAGGTTTTTCAAGTTACTCAAAACACTAACTCACACTTGCAAACTTTGTTAAGAAAATTTTCACAAAGCGAATCCTTTCCTGTACCGAGTGGGTAGCAGGATGCACTTATGTGGCCTTGAACGCCGAGAATTGTGTAACAGCTTTCAAGTATCGCATGGGCTTTTAGCTTTCAAAATGACGCGTTAAATGATTGTACACTCAAGAAGAAAGAAGTCAGCGAATTTTTTTTGAGTTTCATGTGCATCACCAAACAAGCTTGTAACACAACATGCAAAACAATACCAAGCTCTGACCCGATATGTTTTTCTTCTGGTTTTAAACTAAGGATATTTGAAGCGAGAATTCATCGTCAGACATTCATCTTCTTTGAGCGTCAATTAGCCTGAGTTTTCTATTTTGGTTAAACTTTAAATGAAAAACTATATTATTTATTTCTCCATCAAAAACTTATTGCCCTTTTATATGGGTCGCATTTTATTCAACACGAAATTCAAACATTCGTCACACAAGAAGCGCTTTTTTTTTCGAAGTTGATTGCTCCACAGTCGTCCTTCAACGAACGTCTTTTGTTTTCCACCGTTCTTTCACCCACTTCTTCCCTTTTATTGTTTGCCTGTTTTACGCCATATTTCATTTCCTGTCGTTCACCCTCACCATTTCCACCCAAAATACCATCAACCTCTGCAAGCTTTGGTGCTTTTTTCTCTTTCGCACGGCGCTCCAACAAAGTCTCTAAGAGTCGGCACACAGAGATCAGCACCACCAGGAAGACGAAGGCGATGACGATGACTCGCAAGATTTCTTTGCACACGCTGTTCAACTGGTCCACGTTGGACCAAAAAGCTTCCAAGGACGCCGTCACTTCACGCACAAAACAATCTGCTGAAGTGATCATTCCTGCAAGTTAAACCACTCATCCATTCACTTCCAAAAGTTTTTTTTTAGTTAAAAGATAATTATTAATTTTTCGTTCCATAAGCCAATAAGTCATCTTTTACCTGAAGGTGTGCTGCTGGTGCCTTCTCGGTGGCTATAATGTTTGAAGGCGCAAGAAAGAAACGGTGCCTGCACACCCGCCTGCCACATTCCTGACGTTGCGTAAACGATTTATTCGATGCTTCCATGTTTTGGCGAAGTGCGTCACGTTGATTAAATTTTTGTGATTATAAAATAAAAGACACAAGTGCTTGTACCTCTCACTAACCTTCCTTCATGGCCAAGTGCACAAAAGCTTTAAAGTGCACTAAATCACCCGCTGCTTCGGCCTGCAGAAGTCTCTTTCCAGGCCTTTCCAGGTCGAAGAAACATCCCGATGCGGAGGCTTTCAGGAAGGGGAAGGACACCTTTTTGTTGGCGTTTCTCAGCAAAAAAATGTGCTTTTTTGCAACGGTAAAAAAAGACTCCAGCTGGTGGTGCAGAAAGAACAGAATGAAAATAATCAAAAATCCCCACAAAAACAACGGGATTTCTTGGAAAGGTTTCGTGCGATCGGAAAAGTGCAAGAATGAGGTTTTTTGATTGGCTTTGGTTGTAAGCGCTTTGAAGTCATTGATCACCAAGTGGTGCATTGAAGTCGTACAAGAAGAGCATGCCACTTCGTTGGGGTGTGTTTTGACGCCATGCCAGGAGCAAGGCGTTTTCATCATCACACAGTATCCATTCGTCTTTCCGCAATGCTGTTTTGGAAGTTTTTCATTTTTGACATTGCCAGTTTGCTTGTGGTGTGGTTTGTTGGGCAAACTTGAGAAGTTTATACTTGTGTTCACAAAACTGGATTTAATGTGCTTGCAAAAAACCCCGTTTTTGTTGTGCACTTGAAGTTGCAAAAGAGTCATGAACAATTTTTGAGCTTTGAAAATGAACAAAAGAACGTCAATGAGAATAAAAAAACATTGAATCTGATGCCATTGTTCCACTGAATCATGTGACTCAAAGTTTCCATTCGAATGGAGATTAATTGTGTCGTCGAAGGAGTATTTGAAAATAGCTGAGCTGGTGGAAGCGATGAAATAAATGTCTTTTTTTTGCGCTGAATTATTGAAAGCCCTCTTTGAGACATTTTTCAAACAAATAAATTTTCCTCTTTCAAGATTAATAAGACTCCGATCTTTCAAATTAATATTTCTTAATTCTTTCGTAAATCCGTCTTTTCTGTAAAATATTAATAACGGATCAGCATTATGTTCTAGAAATAATCAAACACGTATTTACTTTTCGATGGAACTCATTAATAATTCCAGAGAAGCCAAGTTCGGTAGTTGAATCACAAAGTCATTGAGGCTTGTGAAACTTTCTTTGTCGTCGTAAAGTTTTCCATCCTTTCTCACGAAAGCCCACCTGTTCGGCTTGAATCTTTTGGAAAAGGCGTTGATTCGTTGCAACGCGTCGTTCTTTAACTTTTTTATAACTTCCAGAGGGTTATTTATTAATGCACGGAACGCCTTGTGGTGATCACTTATCATTCTCTCATTGTATTTTTCAAGCGAGCGTAGCACAGATAAACGACGATTTCCATTGAGAACAGACGATAAGTTTTTCTTTTTGCTGTTTTCCGGAGTATCTGATCTAGTTAACGAAAGCGTCTGTCTTTTCACAAATCCAATCATTTTTTCTAAGTAATTGTGACACGTTAATTCTGTAGTGGTGCCCATAAACGTTTGTATATTGTAAATCCCACTCAGTGGTTTCTTCGGCGCCTCGGTACTGCGGTCACCACTTGTTTGTTTACGGACCATTGGTCGCGCTGCCGACTCGTCATAAAGAAGCAACTTTTCGCACGAGTTTGTGCAATTTTTATTTCGGACGAAGTTGCTTGCGAGGTAGTCATAAGATAGGGCGTTGAAGGCCAATTTATGGGCAATACTTCTATTACGTTCATAAACGTAGTCGGAAGTTTTTTTCTGGCGTTTGATAGTTTGTTGGTAGCATGGTTGCTGAAAGCACCGCTTGCGGAGGGGGGGTGGAGTGGTGGTTCTGGAGGTGTTATGAACATCTTTTGCCACCAAAGAGAGGTGTTCCAAGAGGTGTCTGTGGCGCAGCAGCACCAGAGCGTGCAGCAGGAAAGAGGCGAAAGTCAATGTGCACGTGAGGCTCAGGAGCAGTCTGCAGAGCACGTAAAATGATGTACTCACTCTGCTACACTTCACCAATTTGCTGCCGAGAATTAACTTGTCACTTGAACCTGATGCAGGATATGTCATTTTAAAATAATTTTCGCAGTAGTTCGTTTGCGTGGTGGAAGATTGATGGTTAATTTGGTACACTTCACAACTGTCCGTCGCTCTTTTCTGGCAGTTTTGAATCGATCCATTGGAGGGTTCGTACGCCTTTTTGTAGGCCTCGCTTTTGTGAGTGAAGTTTCGACTTTGAAAGTAAAATAACAACGCCAACGCACACAAGGAAAAAAGGCACAAGGGCAGTGCACGAAAAACGAACAATCTGAAGGGAAGTGATTCGGTCAGTTGAGGCTCTGTGGCAGAGTCTGCAAGGTTGTTTGCATGGAATGGCTTGGAAGGAGGAAAGTGCAAATCTTGGAGTGAAGGTGCATCAAGTGAGGTTTGTGTCTGGAAGGTGTGTGTGACGTAGAAGCTGTGAGTGTGTCGAGAGTCACTCAGTCGAATTCTGAAAGTCCGAAATTTGAAGGCATCAGCTTTGTAAGTTAAAACTTTGAAGGTGAAATTGAAAAGAGGAGGGCAGGAAATTATCATGTCGTACAACGCCACCATTTTCCTCTCCACTAGATCCTCTATTTTTATTTGCCCGTAAGCCATGCAATCTCTGAATCTTCCTGCAGATTAGGTGGTAATTGACACAATAAATCAAAAATGTGTATCATCGCTAAAAATTGATTAAGAAACCAAACAGTATTTTTTTGTGTTTGAAGGCAGTGATGACCCTTATGTTTCCTTCGTTGCTGTGTATACCAATATATCGTATACACGCAATTAACAATTAATTCAACTCTTTTAAAGGCGTAAGAAGGAAAGGAACCATTAATGGAGATGTCGAATGTTTTGTTGGCGGAGTAGTGGATGCTGTAGTGGACACTCTGAGGCTCCAAGGAGGCTTGGGGGGCGTGCTTGTGGAACCACCAAGCCAGCACCGACGCATCACCTGCTTAATTGAAGGTCCGAAGTTGTAGACGGTGGCTATCAAAGCATCAGGCACTCATCCCATGCATTATTGAACACTCGTCAGTGGCGCATTTGTTATACAATTAACGCAATCATGTCATTTGTAGGTGGTTGTTCATTACAATAAATGTCAATTTTTAATCAGTCGAACACCAAGCACGTGACCTGGGATGACGAAGTTGAGGCGAGGCAAGGGCTTCCCAGTGGACATTGTGTACCTGAAGGCTCCAGCAGCGGTCTTTATCACACTTGCCCTTGTTTGTTTCCCATCCTCCTCCTTCTCCATCCCTCCATAGTCTTCTTTTCTTCCATAACCATTTTCTTTTTCATTTTCTTTATTTTCTTGTTTTTCTTGTTTTTCTTTTTCTTCTTCTTCTTCTTCTTCTCCATCTTCATCGTCTTCATCCTCCTCTTTATCAACATGCTTGAACCTTCGCGTTATCGAAGTAATTTATTTTTTTTAAACATCGGAGATGATAATTTATTTTTAAATGATTTAAAAAACGTCATTCGCTGTAATGTTTTTCTTCTTCAATATTTTATCAATGGAATATTCGGCATAAGTAGACAGAAACGGGTTTTTAAATTCATAGATTACCAAGCTTGGCAAACTGAAAGAGTGTTTTTAATGAAGTCAGATACTCTCATTAGACTGGCGAGAAAAGATTCTTGATGTTTTTTTACGCATCACTGAATGAGCAAAACTAGAAACACAACGCGCCCTCTATTGCCGCCTCAAATGGAGATTTAAACCACAACAAGCACCTTCGTAGTGCTCAAAAAAATCGCGAAGGAATTTGCTTTTATCTTTTTTTGTTTTTTTCTGTTTTTTTTCTGTTTTTTTTTTGTTTCAAAGCTTTTTTTTGTGTGAATTTTTTGACTTTGTTTGTATTTTTCAGAATTTATAAAACTATAGCACGTTTTTGCAGTAAAAACGAAAATTGAAACCCTTTGGACACGAATAGAACAGTTGCTGATTTTAAACTGAAGATGTTGGCTAATTATTTTCTACAATGGAAAAAACTAAGCAGTGGTTTCGAAAGTTTTAAAATTCAGAATAAATTCGACTATTGGGACCGTCAAAATAATTTTTCATGATTTCAATAAAAATCAAGATCTGAGAATCCTTGAGGAGCATTAACAAAAAGGCGTAGAAGAAGAGAAGGCAAACTCACATGTTGAGATCGGCACGGCAAGAGGGGTCAGCCGACCACGTCGAGGTGCTGAATTCGAATGGCAGTCGCGGCTTTGTGGTGATGGAGAACACGTTGTTCGAGAGTCGGCCAGGAGAGAAACGATTTGATAAATCGTCGTCAATATTTAATGGCTCTAGCTGGTGAAGCCATTGTCCTGCAGTGGTGATGGAGTTGTCTTCCCCACCACACTCACGCATGCCTCAGAACCTCACTACGGCCTCCGACGTCTGCTTGTTGCCGCCTCAGCTTGCAACTGACAACTCGGTAATCTAATCTCAACATTTGTATGCTGCTAATTACGTACTCTCGTGAATAACAATACTTCACCGCCGTCTAATTCTCTTAAGGTTGAAAAAGAACAAAAATAGAAGTTTTATTACTCTTTTCTTCTTGAAACTCATCATAGTATTTTACTTAGAGTTAACCAAACCTGTATTGAAAAAGGTGCTTAAAGGCGCGCCACAAATGTGCTAAGTGTAGAATTTCAACAACTTTCAAAGTTTAAGCGTATAAAAACAAGCAACTAGAACCTTCGCAAACATTTTTCACAAGGTCTCCGTAATCATAGCGGCTTTGTAAATTCCTTATAAATATATTGCTATTGAATCAGAAAAAATATTATGCATATTTCCAGCTCTCAGTGAGAATTATGGCTAAAGAGGCTGCTAATAAACGTGGCCATTAATTTGAACAAGCTCGTAAGCGGGCTTGAAACCACGCATGAAAAGCAAGCCCTCAAACGTGGTTTCTCGCTGAAGCTTTTATCCAGTCAAACACCATGCATTGGTGTCGAAAACAATTGAAAGAGTATTGATATTATCTCATAAAGCAAAAAGTCTCTGAGCACTGAAACCTAACAGAGCAAGTGCAGTTTGTTTATTTTTCAAGCTTCTTAATTATTCCAAACTGCCTCTTCAAGGAACTTCCTGAGCCTTGAGACCGCTGAATGCAAAGAACCTCTTTCAAAAAAGCCTTTTACTGCGCTGTTACATCAATTGTTTGAGACATTGTAGCGAGCCGTAAATAATTATCCTGAATCCATGCCTCAATTCGTGGCATCAATCACTTCTCCAGCACCCCAGAACACTCATTAAACCTTCTTTGGCGGCTTTCGAAACTAGCACTGCTTCTTGGCAGTCTGCGCAGGAAGCAAGAGTAGGACAGGTGTATTCAATCTTCAAAAAATTCTCCACGTATTTCACATCATGGATTATGTTCCCTTTTTGTTCTTCGTTGTTTTTGTTAGGGTCGTTGTATTTTTGTTTAGCGGTGCGGTGACCTTTTCTGTTGTAGTGTTGGTTGAAATAACTCGCAGCGTTGGCACTCTCGGGAAACAACCTGATGTTGTTGTTCTTGTCATTGAAAAATTTCCCTCTTCTTATTTTTTCGTTTGCGTTCTCTTTGTGGAAAAACTGTTGGTTACTGTTGATGATTTTGTTGCGGCTGCCTCCAAAAGGCTTGAAAAGATAATTGTTTTTATGATTGTTTTTTTGGATTCCCCCATGAAAGTGGTTTCGATCAAGCGTTGTTGCAGTCCAATTAAAAGGTACATCTCTTTTTTTATTAACAATAAATTCACTTTTACTCGCCCGGAGAGGATGCTTTTCCTGATACTCTCCATATCTGAAGCTTCTGTAATTGTCACCGCTATCATCATAAAAGGCTCCATCAAAACCAACATCATCCTTCTCTGCACCGTAACCCACCACTGCCTCTTCATTCTCTTTCTTCGTCAGCTCGTTGTGGTCAACGTAATTGCCACCCACGTAGTGAGTCAGATCTGCTTCGATCGATAAGTTCACTTTGGCCGTTTCAAAGGACATTTTTCCCACGTTTACGTAAAACCAGAGACCGAACAAGTACTTCTGTGGAAGCCTTCTCACGTGACACCTCCTCTCCTTGCGCACGTTACGCAGAACCGGGTACAAAGACAGTGTGTAGGCATCTCCTGAAAGTTAAAAAAGCAAATGAAAATATTTTGAAAGTTTTTTTGCTTGGAATCGCTGAACGCAAACGTTGCGGACTTTTTAGACTTTTTACGTTTGTTGAATGAGCCTGTTTCAAAGTTCCCTGAGGAAGATTTTTTATTCTATTAACACACCAATTTCCTCCATCATTTTATCCGTCACATTCATAACTTCCATGTGTGGATGCTCGCATCTATGATTTTATTTTTTTTAAAGTCTGTTAGTCAGTTTAGAGAAATTGAACACCTGGCAAGCAAAAGGCAACCTCGGAATATTGCTCCGTAGAGTATTTTTTTCATATTCAAACGACTCAATAAGATCGGAAATAAACGAATACTTCTGATTGTAGGAAGCAGTAAATTTAAAAATATTTCAATCAAATATTTATTTATTTCTATATATATATATTTATTTCTTTATTTATTTCTTTCTTCATTTATTTATTTATTTATTTCTTTCTTTCTTTATTTTTTTATTTTTTTATTTTTTTATTTTTTTCTTTCTTTCTTTCTTTCTTTCTTTCTTTCTTTCTTTCTCTCTTTCTTTATTTATTTATTTATTTATTTATTTATTTATTCATTTATCTATTTATTCATTTATTTATCTATTTATTCATCTATTTATTTATTTAATTTATTTATTTAATTTATTTATTTAATTTATTATTTTTTTTAATTGACTATTCTCCGTGTTTTTGTAACATTTTAGCGTATGTCTGGATTTGATTTAATAAAGACTATAAGAAAACTATTAAATTTAAATTCGAATGTTAGTACCACTCGAAACGGTGTGGACCAAAATATGTTCGACACATGCAACCAAAACCGCTGTTTCTGAAAAGGAACAATTACAAGGGAGACACACGTCACTTGGTGTGAGCCTCCACCTTTTGAGGCAATTACTCGAGTTGGAAACATAATTATGACGAAGGGATCTCTGAAGTGTTAATCTCATTTCCTCTGATAATCTAATCTAATCTAATCCAATAACTCGGGATAACTCAAGCATCAAAACGTGTGTTTGTATACGACATGTGTGACTGCGAAGGACGAGATATAATTGATTGGCATCAATTCTGCCTTAAAAGTGCTTCTTCGTAGTGGTTTCTGAATTTTTTTGTAATTATTTTAATTTCAGCATACCTGGAAAAGTGAATTCCAATGGGAGCTTCCATTACTTTTTCAAAGTTAATTGTAGGCGATGTGGAAGATGCAATTTCATAATTGCAAAAAAAGTGTTTTCAAAAGCGATATTCATATAAAATCGAGGCGCACCTATATTCATAATTGACCTTTTTCCGTTTCTCAATCAAATCTAATCTAATCAAATTATTTATGTAGGGATGATTTCAAGCTGTTCAAAAGCTCTCTGCTAAAAACTGAATGAAACTACCCTCCTAGGTTTTCTGGCAATTCTTTAAATCACTTTCCAATTAATCATTAACTATTTTTCAATGAGTAATTCATTTTTGTTTTTGTTGAAAAAATGATTTATTTGCTAGTATGCCCACAACATTGTTTGCCATTAAGAAATATCCTTGTGGAAACCATTAAAGTTTTGAAAACCATTTTTATATCTCCAGCTAGGATGGATTCATCATTTTGTTTAAATTTTAAATCGTTGGAAATCATTTTAAATATGAAATATTATTTTTGAAATCCCAAGTTCAAAGCATGTTTGTAAATTTTTAGCTATTACATATTTCCCATTTGAAAGGTCATGCGCGGGCTTTACGATGAAGACACAAAGCTAATATAATCCAATCAAAAGGTTTTATAGCGCTGGCTACACACAGTTTAAAAGCGTTCTGTTGCGAACTGTGTGACGCATAAATTTGAAGAACTTTAAGAGAATGACGGAAAAATGCAAAGAAACCAAGATGGAGAGAAGCACCAAGGAACACAGTTTAGAAAGCGAACCTCGGATGCACGAGAAGGAAATCTGTTGGCATGACGACGACGATGCCTTCGTACAGCTTTTAAGTCTCTGGCACTCAGCCAAGCAACAAAAGTCTTCTGCAGTGTGGATGCAGAGACACTTCTTGAGAGAAGTGGCTGAGCAGTTGCTTCTTGCGGAAGTTTTGGCGAATAAAATATCGAATGACGCGAAGAACAAATGTGACTTTTATGAAGCCCAAAGCACCTTCGCACGCCGCCTCACACGAGTGACATCCGCTTTGAGCTTCTTCACAGCCGGGTTGAAAACTTTTCTCCACTGAGCTGGCCTTCTTTTGCAGTCGGAACAGCCCACTTACTAGGTTGGTGGTGTTCCTCTTGAACCATCTGCTCTCGTAGCCTGCTGTCCTTTCTCCGTAATCCATTGTCTGACTGGTCTTTTGAGGGTCTGAGTGCTCTTCACGTGACATATAAGTTGAATTTACTGGGAGAAAGTTGTTTTCTAAATCTCTTCTATTGTTTCTGCAAATTAATTAGTCTACTAAGTTCAAGAATTCTTTTCAGGAACTTCTAAATATTTTATGAGTTTTCCAAAGAAATTATTACCAAATAACATTTAAAAATGAAATCAAAACAAACCTCCTCTTCCCGAATACATTGTTAGCCACTGATTTTTTCCACAAATTTTCTTCTTTATTGCCGTGTAAAGCCACGTTAATGACAGGATCAGCCAGACAAACCAAGGTGTTTTGGTCACGGGCGAGCTCACTAGGACTCCTCACCTGCGAGTGGTCGAGAGACATTTTCAAACATGTGTTCGTAAGTATCATAAAAGATAAGATTAAAAAAAGATGAACATTTAAGTCTTCCATGTTAAGTTTTGCCGACGACTTGAACATTCCGAAGCAGGGGTGCTCACTCGGTGGCTGCTGAGACTTCATTAGCGAGTCTATTCACAAGAAAGCACAAGTCCTGAATATGCAATTCTTATTGTTTCACGCCTAGTTGTTGCGAGGTAGAGTGCGGCTCAGAAGAAATTAAAAAAGATCTCAAGGCAAATTTAGTCAAGCATCTTCAACAACCATACTATTTCAGCTTCCAATTTGCACTCGACTCATCTTTTCCACTGAGACACCCTTGCTCTGTCCTGATAATCTTAACTGTGCAGATTACCATGACACAACATAAAAAAACACCACTATAGCAAAACATAAAGCTTTCTGTTCGCTATTTCAAATTCGCTGTGAGTTGTTTCTTTCAAATGTTTTCTAGAGTTTTGTTTCAAAATGAAAGTAATGTCTGCCTTTTTTTTTTTGAAAAAATGTGAGTGGGCAGTTTTGTTTTTACGGAAGGCATTTGTGGGTTTTGCTGAGTGGTCAAAAAGCCATTTCCGGCTGAACTTTCACATTGGATGGTCTTTCCGTTTAATACTTTGTTTAGGCATTCTTTGAAGCGCATAAGCATGTGCGAGTTTGATGCAAATATTATTTAAATTTTCTTTCAAGCAACTTTCCAAAACCTTAAGAGGCTTTATAAATTAATGAACTACACTGAGATTAATTATTATCAGGCCTAGGCCTAGGACTTCGAATGAGCTTACACTGTTTTTGTATACTTTTGAGCTGTTAATAGCTGTTTGTTGTTACTGTGGTGCGTCGTCACATGTCTTAGGGAACAACCAAAAACTGCAAGTTATGTTTGCTGATGAAGATGGACAATGATGAGGATGATCGTTTACTGTTGGTGGTGGTATTATGTTGATGTTGATGAAGATAGATTATCGTGGATAGTGAAAGAAAAATGTTTAGTGGTGATAACAGTGAGTTCACAATAATGATGATGACTGGTTTTTGGTGTTTTTTTGTAGCTTGTGGCCTAGTGGTTAGCAGCCTCGGCTGTAAAGTGTGAACCTCAGCGTTTGCATTCCCTGCTAAGTTCAGGTTTGGGTTGTGAAAAAACTTCAAGTGAAGAACAAACACGGTGTCAGTGTGGCTTAGTCACCTGGTAGCCCAGCAACAAGCAAAACCGTTTTTTGAAAGTTTTTTCAAATCATGGCTAAAAGGCTCTATAAAACTTCAATGATCGGTTTATATTATATGCTGGTAATGGTAAGTTGTTGAGAGTGGTGGTTGAAGATTGTTAGTGTTTTTTTTTTCAAAATTTTGTCCAGATTGGTTTCGAACAGTCCATTCATCATTTCGTTTTTTTTAAGTTGTCGTCGGTTGATCTAAGTTTTCGTGAGTCCCCCTGGTCAAGTGGTTGCTTACTTTGATGTGCCTTTGTACGCTCTTGCGCCGAAAACTATTTGGTAAAGCTTAACGGCATATAATTATTTTAAGAAATTTCAAAACTCTAAGTTTCAGTAAGAATTAAAAAAAAAGATAAGACCCTTATAATTCAAAAAACTTTGTTTTATACGTCAAAAGTTGGAACAAGTGTGTCTTTTTAAATCAAATAAACAGCGAAAAAGTAGCGAAATGAAGAAGAAAGAATTTCAAGGAGACCCAACACTATTTTTGAACTTATGAATAATAAAAGAAATGGTGATGAATTTTTAAATACACATAAAACGACTTACGTTCGACCAGCAGTCCTGCTTAATGTTACGCCTCATTACAATATCCTCCTTTATGGAGCCGATTGGACACGAAATTGCTGATGCTGCTGTTGATGATGTTTCTGATGGAGAAGAGGATGATGAAGAAGAGGCAAAGGAAGATGATGATGATGATGCTGATGAAGTAGAGGATGAGGAAAAGGAAGATGATGATGATGATGGAGTAGAGGGGGAAGAAGAAGAAGAAGAAGAAATAGATGAGGGGTTTGAGGAGCAGTGGAGGAAGGAAGGGCGAGTTGGAAAGTTTCTGTCCACTTCAAGGGTGAGTTTGTAGTGGAGTGGCATCGGGCTCCTGATGGTAATACAATACAAAACGAGTATTATTGTAGTGGCATTAACCCCACAGATCTTCGAAACCACATGGTAAAACAAATTATAAAGCACCTTAAAACTTCAAATAAACACCTCAAAACTTCAGTACAACATAGAGTCAAACAATAAAACCGCTACATTCGAATCTCACGTGCATTATTCAAAATGGTTAAAAATCAAAAGTTTATTTGAGCAACGTCCAAAAACGAAGACCACCTGCAGGCGGTCTGCGTGAGGGTGAGGAAGGCCTGGTAGTGGTGGAAGTGTCGCGAGAGGAAGAAACCGTTGTCATCCTGCCCCGCGTGGGACACGTCTTCGTACACCGGCTGCAGATGGGCCTTGTAAAAGCCTTCGAGTAGGTTGGTTGGAGAATAGGGTTAGGGTTAGGTTGGTTTTTGGGATGTTATATTTTAGTATTAATTTTGGGATATTTTGTTTTCGACTTTGGGATTTTAATTTTTAAGATTGTATTTGAAGATTCTTTTTGGGATATAACATTGCGAGTATTAGCTTGGGAGATTAATCCTTGAAGCAATTAGTGAATATTTTTCATACTACTAAAACGCGTAGTGGGGTAGTTTGTTTTGATGTGAGTTGAAGTCTGCGAATAAAGACACGAAGATAAGAAAGATGGAAGTAATAGAGGCACTGATATGAACATCACCAATATTAATTCTGATCGCTTCTTCTCTGGACGCATGCGGGGGCCTCCTGAACCAGAAGAAGTCGCTGTTCTGTACCCGGTCCGCCACGTAGTAGCTTGTTTCAAGGGTCCTTGTCTGCATCAGATTTTCCACAAAGATGTGCTCCGTCTGAGATTTTTTTTTCAAAAATTTGTTTTCATTTTAAAAATATTTTAACGCTCGACATGGGGTAATAATTGAAAGAATGAACGACAAAACTAGTTTTTTTTCAATTTCAAAAATAATTTTCAAATCTTCAATTAGACTATTAATTTTTGCTTAGAAATCTCAAAAGTTTTACGCTATTCACATTGGAGTTATTGTTGCTTGGGTTGCTGGGAGGGCTGATGACACGGTTGTTGTTCACGATGGCAGGAAGGCTCGGGTGCGGATAGATTGGGTTTATGTGGAGCGAACTTCCTGAGAACGAATGCAATGTTCATATTTCACGAAGTAATTTCTAAAATTTGTTTTTGTCAAAAGTATTTACTATAGTACATTAAATTACTTCTCTCACCAAAGCGTGTTAGCGTGTTCTAATTGTTCCATTAGTTTACACGAGTTGCAACATGATAATGAATCACAAGTATTAAAAAGCGTCAAAAAACAAAAGCCAACTCGTCTTCCTGTTTGCTTCCATCGGCTCCTGAAGCCCTGCAAAGTAAAACTTTCATCTAATAAGTTTCTTTTAGTATTGACCACCACTAACAGCTGCATAAATCTTTGCGTTGTATGAAACTTCCTCATTAGCAAGGGTGGGTTGTCTCAATATAAATACATCTTTGTATAAATCAATGCTGTCGTTTGGCAATGGTTCATTGGCTTACATTGCGAGAGAGCCAAGATGGGATCTGTGCCCTTCCTCACAGCGGTCAAAGGCAGCGATTCCAAATCTTCATGGATCAATGGAAAGGCGATGAGAAGTCATTCAAGCATAACTTCCACTACACTCGTTTATACTCCATTTAAAACTGTCAAATTACTCATACTTTTGGCAAGCTTCAAAAGTTGTCGTTTAAAACTTTAAAACTTGTTGCATTTTTTATACTTTGAAAAATGACTCGGCATACATCAACTCACCGGTTAACGCACCTTCCGACGGGTCCTCGAGCTCATAATCCCTCATTTTTTTTGTTTTTCTGACTCTGTCACTTCTGAAGTTTTTTTTATTTTTTATTTTGTTTTCAAACTTGAAGCCTTTTTTTTTCGTGAATGATTTTTGAGATTGAGTTGATATTTCTTTTTCGAAGGAGTCATAAACGAAATTCTGAAAGTTCAGCAACTTTCCAATGTTTTCATTCTTCCACCTTTCCTGGTCAACGTCAGCCAAGCTCATCGTCAACAGCGTCATCACCAATGTTAACATCAGCATTTTCAGTTTCATCATTTGACGCTTTTTGGGGATTCAGAAAAGGTGGTCTTCTGGTAGCTAAAAATGTTTAATTCGTCAAAATTACTTTCACGTCGAAATGAGATGTAACTTTAGTAGAAAAAACAATTCAAAAAAATTCAAAGTATGAGAAAAGTTTTTTTAAAATATTTTTTAATGTCAAGATTCTCTGCTAAGTTTCCTGTTTTTTTGAAAGCCAAAGAAGCAATATTGAGTTACAGTGTTGGTGTCGTGGAGTGTCGGTCACCCCTTACTTTATAAAAAAAAGAAGAACTTTTTGATGAAAAGACAATGACACATTGACAAAAAATAAGAAACATGGAAACGTAATTAAATGACGCGATGAGGTATGAATAAAGAATAGTGAATAAAGAAGGACAGCAATTAGTCGTAATGGTGTCAGCAGACGAGGGGTTATCACGTTATGGATAATACAATGGAGTGTTGAAATAATTCATATCTGAGCGAATTAAGAAATTAACAACATTAGGATCATTTATTATGTAAAAATTATTTTTCAAATGACGATAAGAAATCAAACTGTTCACGAGGTATTGTTTAGTTTGGTTTTTCTCTATCGCACCTTTCTTACACTCTGTTCACGCCAATATCATTTCTCACTTTCTAATTTTGTTTTTGTGATTATATTCAAACCAATGTTCAAACAGTTTGCATCTTCAAATTTTAGAAACGATTTCATCTACTTGATGTAGACTTGGCGATCAGCAAGTTCTCTCATTGTTTCAAACCACTCTAGCATGCCACCTGTCTTCAATCACGCACTGCTTGTGAGGCAACATTGATGTTTTGTTTAATACAAATCTTAACTCAAACTAGAAACTTTACGACCAAGCGTAGCAACTGCACAATGGTTGAAAACGGGACAGCTTGAGATAGGAAAGTTTAGAAAGATGCATAAAAGGTTGGAAGAAATTCGAAACCATGGGATTATTTCGAACATTTTTGGTTTTTTTTCAATTTTCAAAAATTGGCGGCACAAACGTAAATGTTTTTAATTAAGTGACTTCAAGTTGTCTGTCGCTAAGAAGAATGCATTGGAGTTAATTATACAAGCCACTGCTCCAAGGAGCCTGTCTCACCATACGAAAGTGAAAGAAATGTCAACAATTTGATTATTTCATCAGTTTTATTGTGAATAAATTTCTGCTATTCAACAATTGGTGGAATTAATATAAAACTCCGCAAACAATTTGTTAATTGTTCCAACTGGTGGTTTGTACGGGGGCGTTATAGAAGTTAAAACGTCCTGAAGAACCAACCTACCTTCAAGTCATCCATGGTAACTCAATCTTTTTGGCTGAGCACGAAGCTTGATGACTACAAATGAATTAGATTCACCTACAAAATAGAAACACACACATTGGAATTCGTCTTTATTTTCGTCTATCAAAGCCACAAAAAGTGCAATTAACAAAACAAGGGGTTTTTGCTTGGAGTTATGATTGCTCTTCTTCCAGAGGTGCGCCTTTATAGCGGATTAAATTACCCATTCACATGTGGCGACCACTTGAATTTGAATATTTTGCTTCATTATTTATGGCTGTTGTTTGAATCTAACTTCCGAATGTTTAATGCCAATAAATATTATATATATGTATATATATGTATACTCATATAAAATATGTATTGACTTTAAACATTCGGAAAATATAAGCCTGCTGAAAGTACGTTTTTCTATTCAGCTTTTGTTGAAACTTCTTTTAAAAAATGAAATTTTTATTCAGAAATTTAAAAAAACTGAAAAGTTGGATTTATGGAAATGAGTGTGATGAAGGGAAGAAAAGTGAAGTTCAAAAGTTATTTGACTGTACTTTTCAGAGGCTGCACGCTTCAAGCCCCGGATTAAGAGATGCTTGAGTGCATGCGCTGACAGTGGGCTTACACTGGCTCTTTGAAAGGCCTTCTCAAATGCTCATTGTACACCTCATTAAAAGCCAACCTTTCACTTTTCTTAAAATTTCCAATTAAAGTGAAAGTTTTAAGTTTTTTCCATTAAAAATCCCAATAAGAGTTTTTCTTTTTTTCATAAAAGTTTTTTCAATTCAGGCCTGCAATTAAATGGTCACCAGCAGACAAAGCCATTCAAAAACCATGTACAGGTATTTTGATCACACTGCTTGACGCCGTCAAATAAATTAAAAGTTTGAGGCTTTAGAAGCGGAAGTTTGTTTGTAGTTGACGTGTGACTTTCCTCACGGGGACGACTCGTTCTAGTCCGATGGCCCTCACGGACATACTGCCGTTTTTATATTTCGCTTTGTAATATTTTTGAAAATCTCATTGGAACATTTCATTCCGCAACCGAAATAGCCTGGCGTTTGTGCGATGACAGAAGCAGAGGCTTGCCTTTGTTAGAAAACATTCGACAACAAAGAGAAAAATGTCATCAATTAGAGCTTGAGAATTTGTGGGCGGACTGGATGCTTGCGACTTTGGGCGCCTGATGCATAAAACATGCAGCAGGCCATAAAAGCCCCTCTAAAACGATTATAAATTTTGCCGCATTTTTCCTCTTTGCTTTTCTTGGCTTTTAAAATATCCCAACTCATAATTCACAACTAGTGTTCCATAGTCGATTGCGTTTTCTTTATTAATATTCCAAAAAATAACGATCGAAATCATTTCGGTATTTTGGTTTTTAATTTTTCTCTTAAATTATTCAAAAAGAATGTTTTATTATCAAAATGAATTGTTCAATTTGGCAAGCAATAATCTAGTGAAAATGAAAAATGAAGCGGTTGATGAAAAAAAGTTATTTTTCTTTCGGATTTCACGTCAAATTACTTTACAATTAATGTCGCTCAAAGATTGTTTTTGTTAAGAACTTGGAATGGCTCACTAAACATTAAAGCATCGTTTCAGAATACTGGCCACACGTGAAAGCTCTTTTGGAGCTGCATGTGCAAGTCACGACGGTGAAACAAAAGCTTTGCTGTTCAGCAGGTAACAAACAAGGAACTAATGATGTATAGCGTTTACTGCCACAAGCTGAAACAGCCGAAAGTGCCTGCATTGTGAAGAGGTTCATTAAAATTCATTACTCCATTCACAAGACCAGTGCATTGTCAACATGCACGCATCATTCTGAATGCATCTCATCAACTTGCAAGGCTCGTCTAGAGAAAAGAATCCTCATTTCAAACCTCATTGAACAAATGTTTTGCCACTACATTTGACCAGTTGAAAGCGTTAGGAGTTGACATCGAAAAAAATTTATAATCGGTGTATCTAGGTGGGTCTTCAGTGCCAACAGCTCCTGCCCCGTCGCTGCTGCCAATCTGTGTGGGCTCTGTAGCTGCACTGAAGTTACACTATTGTAGGAGAAACGCCGATATTTTTAAATTTTTTGCTAGATTTTATTTATTTAACTTTGGACAGACACTGAGAATGCTACAAAACATATTGAACAATTGAACTAAAAGTGTCAGATTAACACAAGCTGTAATCTTACAAAGGATTTGTAATGGAGAATAAGAACAAAAAATGAGAAAAAAATGAAAACAAAAAAGAAAAACAAAAAAATTTAAAATTTTTTTTTTAAATCTAAATTTACCAGAAATTTGATTCTACAATAAATCCAAGAGCAAAATTGACTTTATAAACAAATTAATGAGCCCTAAATACAATACAATACATACAATACAAACACGATTATTATTATAAGGGCATTAACCTCGTAGAGTTTCGAAGATTTGTAATGTTACAGGAAAGCTATTAATAAATCTCCTACGTGAAAAATATTCCAAGAAGCAGAAAGATTCTCAAAGAAAAATTCCAATCAGCGGAACTAGCAACTATTTTAAATTTCAATTTCGAGAAAGCCATTAAAGTTTTTCGAAAAAATGATGAGTTTTAATGCAAGTACACTCAATTAGTCAGCGGCCGTTGGAAGCTCTCTTTGGCGCCTCAGCATTTCAACTTTCGTTTTTAGTTCAATACAGGTTTTTTATATAAGATTTTTCATTAAATTTGCAAAAAATATGACGAAAAGTCAAATATCTTTGCCGTTATCAAAGCAAAATCATCTGGCAGAGTAGAGTTGTTTTTCCACCACTAGTTTTTGGCCTGTTTCTTAATTTCAAATAACTCAATATCAATATTTAAAATTTCCTCCGTTAAATTTCAAAATTTTGTAGTAGTAGTAGTAGTAGTAGTAGTAGTAGTAGTAGTAGTAGTAGTAGTAGTAGTAGTAGTAGTAGTAGTAGTAGTAGTAGTAGTAGTAGTAGTAGTAGTAGTAGTAGTAGTAGTAGTAGTAGTAGTAGTAGTAGTAGTAGTAGTAGTAGTAGTAGTAGTAGTAGTAGTATTAGTAGTAGTAGTAGTAGTAGTAGTAGTAGTAGTAGTAGTAGTAGTAGTAGTAGTAGTAGTAGTAGTAGTAGTAGTAGTAGTAGTAGTAGTAGTAGTAGTAGTAGTAGTAGTAGTAGTAGTAGTAGAAGTAGTAGTAGTAGTAGTAGTAGTAGTAGTAGTAGTAGTAGTAGTAGTAGTAGTAGTAGTAGTAGTAGTAGTAGTAGTAGTAGTAGTAGAAGTAGTAGTAGTAGTAGTAGTAGTAGTAGTAGTAGTAGTAGTAGTAGTAGTAGTAGTAGTAGTAGTAGTAGTAGTAGTAGTAGTAGTAGTAGTAGTAGTAGTAGTAGTAGTAGTAGTAGTAGTAGTAGTAGTAGTAGTAGTAGTAGTAGTAGTAGTAATAGTAATTCCATATTTTTATTGCATTCAAAATCTTCCTGGCAAGAGTACTTTTGTTATGGATGAAAATTTGTTGATTGTTCTGGATTTTAATGTCTTTACGAAGCTTCTCGATGGGTCTTGCTGCTCTTCAGCTTGTCTCCTATTCCACACATCCACGTGCTTCCGAAGCTAATCTGTTTCTTTTTAATTATAATTTTTTTCAAATATTTTTAATCCTTTTTATGATTAATTTAAAGATCTAAAAAACTTTATTCACATTGTTGATTTATTCAGGTTTTGAGCAAATATTAATTTGGTGGTTCTGGCATAAAGCCAACTGAATCATCTCCACACAATGATGCTGCCAGACAAACAAGCCGTGATATCAACATGATTCATTACCGTCAAACATCTGCTTTAATCTGCTCTGAAAACAAAATACACAATGTACGCGGAGTTAGAAGCTGCTACTTCAGAAACAAATTTACTCCTTCTCTAAAGACTTCAAAAAGTTAAATTCAGCGCTTTACTTTTAAAAATTCACTTTTAATCTCACTTATATTGTTTATTTTCAGTCTTACTTCGAAAGGTTCCTTTTATTATTTCGTTTCAACGTTCCAAGTACGATGTAGCTTGATGAGCTACTGGGACTGGAGTAAGTGGTGGAAAAGTATAAGAAATCTTCATCCACCTTCCACTTCAATTACTTTTCTCTTTCTCTCAATCGAAAATACTTAAAGTTCGTATTTCCAAAACAAAAAATTTCAAAGACTTTTTGAAATGTTTTTTTTCTCCTTCAAAACCTCCCACTGCCTTTTTGATTATTCGCAAAAAGCTTTGCGAATAAGTTTTTAAGTAAACTTGCACATAAGTCCATGAGCAGAAAGACATAAAACATATGAATAAAATATGAGTTATGAGCCGCTGGCTGCTTAATGGCTTTCTCTGTGAGAGGCCTCGCAAAAATTGATCATCATAATTTTGTCTGCACGACAGTGTCCTAAATGCTTTGTGGTACAAAACTGTTTCTACGATGACCAGCAATGACGTGGAGTGACATGTTTGATTTATCTTCAATCAAATTACTGGAAGAATTGAGCTATAAATTATTCAATCAGATTCCGACTCGAACAAAGTTTGAAACTCCATAATTCAGCGAAGCATTGAGGACAACTTTTTTCAGTTTTAGTGCAGTGTATGCCGACGATTGTGGTCCAAAAAACAGAAAAACTTAAGACGATTTCGGTCCGATAGTTTGCACTACTTTCAGCAGATAAGTTAAACTGAAACTGAATTCACTTTTATCGGTTTGATATCATCAATCCGATGTTGCCAATGTTGGGCCTCATCGCAAATCCAAGATAAGAAAATAGTCATTCTGATTTTTTTGACGACAACTCTAAAGGCTTTTTTGACACGTGATTACTCACATATACTCATGTATAGATTAGTATCATTAATAATAATTTATTTTTTTTTAAATTCAGATTATTTTTTTTCTTTTCCATCCAGTGAGTGCGGCTGGAATTGCTTTCCTATAAGGATCTTTAGAGCACCTCTAACTTGAGAGCGAATCAAGATAATTTTTATTCAAGTCGAAATTTCTATTAATTTTTTTCATTAAAAAACACTTAAATCTCTATTCAAGCTGTTATCGTTTTTTATTTCAGTTTTTTTGAAAAAAAGTAATTTTTTCGTGTTTTTTTTAGTATTCCACATTCTACAGAATTCACTTATTACTGCTGCTACCGGTGTCTCTGAAGTCATTAAATTTTGAAGAAAAAAAATTTTTTTCAAACACGGTTTGTGTTTTATGGGCATTCGCTACTAAATCATGAAAGTTTTTTTGGTTGGTCTTTTCATTTGAAATGTTCAAATCATGAATGTCTTTCAAATCACTATTGAATTATTTGTGTTGTTTCCATACGTCTTCATGTGTTCTTTATGCGTAAATATAGCCATATTCTTCTAATATTAATAAACATAGCGACTTATCTTTTGAATTCACTTTTTTCATAATCTCCGTTTTTCAGCCATCAGCTCCGTAGCTTCCACACAGCACCACTGTAATCTTTTCTCTGCTCTTTTAGTCAGTTTTTCTTTTTTTTCGGAATCTTTAGTTTCTATCATTCAAAAAGTATCACCATGGTTGGCATTTATATTCAATGTTGGATGCCCTTCTTACAACCACCTTACAAGCCCAATTATCGTAGCTCTATTTGACCTGTTTTTAAAATGAACCAGTTTCAACAGTTTTGAAATGATTCAAAAAAAAGCGGTGTGAAAAATGGCTGAAAGTTTGACGGTTGGTTTGGTCATTTCTATGGACGAAAAACGTCTGTCGTTAAGCATGCCTTTGAAACCGCGCAAGAAAGACTTGAGGCCGAAAGAACCAGTCTATCTTGGCCGTTGCTCATATCTCCTCGTGTTAGTTACTTCCTAATTCTGAGCTACTGTCTTCTCCTGTGTCTTTGACTCCTCTTATTGCATTCTTCAGCAAAAGATTGTTGTCCGAAAGTTATTTCAACGCCGCAGGAAGAAAAAAAACTTGAATAATATTTTATTTCACACTTCTATGAATTGACTTTTTTCAAAAATGAATTTGAGCATTTCGTTAAACTTGGGTTACCAATTTCCGATTCAAAAAATCCATCTGCAAAAGCATTCTTAAAAGCCACTTTTGACCAATTTGATTGGAAAATATTTCAAAAGCGTTGAGAGTTTGCTGACCACCACGAACTCAATGAAACTCGGGTTGAGGATTCCTGGAGTAAAAAATACGTAAAAATTGGCAAACTCTTCGAGAATCAACCACGGGCAGCAAGTGTAGAAGTCCTTTCAAACTCAATTACAAGAAATTTCCTTTTCAAAAGTTCACATTTAGTTTTTTTTTTTATTTTAAAAAATAATCATTTCGAAATATTGATTTTTTTCAAAATATGTTTGAAATAAAATTAATTTTAAGTTCATTAATTGTGAATCGTTAATTTTGAACGGGCAGCTTGTTGGAAGCATGGAAGCAGAAGAAGATTCCGCCTACAGCCCGTAGGACATCAAACGAGTCCACGACTCACACTCTAACGATAGAATGACAAGAACTAATGGTGTTTAATGTTTCCTGTTTTATTTTAACTTCAATTTTAATGGCGCAAATATGCTAAACCACGTTTGATAAATCTTGCATTTTTCAATTTTCAACTATTTTTACCTTTTTTTTTTGGAACTTCTCCTTTTTAAGACGCGCCAAGGTTATACAGAATTGCAATTAATTCCTTCACAACGATCCTTAAACATCAGCTCCTCAAACGCCTCTACAAATTTATGCTGTTTCCGATCTATGGCTTCAACTTAGTGGTTATTTTCGGGGTTTGAAGACTTGAAAAATACTTCCTTTTATTCCTTTTTTTTCTTTTTTTTCTTTTTTTTCTTTTTTTTTTCTTTTTTTTCCTTTTTTTTTTTTATCTGTTTTTTTTGAAAATTTTATCCCATATTCACAAAGTCAATCATTCGTTGATTTTTTTTTTCATTTTATTTCCTCACTCTCCCTCTTCTCTTCTGCAATTCCTTTAACTCCATCCATTTTTCAACGCTCATTTTTCGACTTTTTATATTTTTATTGATTTTTTGTAATTTCCACTTTCATTAGAAACCTCAATCCAATCTTTCATTAAATTCCAATACCACTTTCATCCAATCATTCAAAAAACGCCATACACATTTTCAAATTTTAAAAACCATTTATCTTCAATTTTACTTCAAATTCTTCATAATCGATGCGTTTCATACAATCTTCAAAAATTTTGTTAGATTCATTTCATGTCATAGAATCAATTTCCTCTGGAGTTTTCCTTTTTCATATTCAGCAAACAACGTTCTACACTTTTGCTTTTCAGACAGCAAGCTCCAGAAGATCACGTTCAGAGCTTACCAACGGCCCACCTCTCTTGTGCAGCTTTCCCTCCTATGCTCTAGAAAGTCTCATTCGACTCTGATGCTTACCACTAGGTGCCCTTCCTACTTCAGCAGCCTCTAATTATTTAAACGTTATTTTAACGAAAGTTTTAAAAAAATATTTTTGAAATTTTGAAAACTAATTCAAAAACCTGTTAACTTGAAGTTGCTGAACAATAGTTAGGCTATATTAATCTCAATAATTGAATTTTTTTTAAAATTGTGTTTTTTACTGAATTCAAGAAACATTTTATATAGAAAACCTTTTATATGGAGAACTGTCTTTAGAAACAAAATTGTATAATTAAATTTTCAAGAGGATGTGTCTAACATCTTTTTCATTTGTCTTTCAACATTGACGTCTACAAGCATAGTTGCCTGACGATGAGTGCCGAGTCGGAGTTTGAAATTAAAAGCAAACAAGAAAATTTTAAGACTAAAACATTGAAAAAAAATGTTGACTTACAATATTCCAGCTTAAAATACACGTGTAATAGAAGAAAAATTTGGAAGGCGTAGTTACTGATAGTTTTTGAATGGCTGTGGATCACTCAACATGAATAATACAACACACGCCTCTTCAAGCTCATCATCATTACCGTCTCACACTAATAACATTTTTTTTGTTCTAATTGTTGGTTTATTTAATCCTTTTCAAACTTCCCAAACGCCGAAGTTGCGAAATTTCCGAGCAAGAAGAATCTATGAAGGTTGTTGCCGCAAACACGTGTAACGCCTCAACAAAAGATGAGGCGCGTGAGAGGCAGTGGACGAGTTTTTTTCTTTTGGGTGAAGTGAAAATTGACGTGAGTTTTTTTAATTTATCATTTTTTATTTCATTTTTTTATTCTTTTTTTTATATTTTCAGCTTTCAAAAACGGATGATTGATTCCTCTTTAAGTGCTTTAGACGATAGTTGAAGCAGACAAGCCAAGCAACTTTTAGAATTGACTTCAAACAGCCTGGCAACGGTCAAGTTTAAAACTTCAAAATGTTTTCGCAATGGCATTCGCTACTCGAATTAATATTAATCAACAATAACGATTCCTGCGGGCATTCCGCTTGAGCATCAGGTTCTTATCGTTTTATTCATACAATTTATTTTCAAAGAGGAAATTCTTTTGCAATTCATTTATTGTAACTTTTGTTTTCAAATGTATGTTCAAGAAACAGTTTTGAGTTGCCTTTCCTGAATAATTAGTTAACTTCGCTACTTCAGTTTTATACTCATATGAGACTTCTTCACAAAACCTGCGTATTCTTTCCAACGATAAGAATGGCGTTTTTACAATTTGATTTTTTTTTAAATAAATTTTCAAACAAAGGTTTTGTTGACAATACTTCTTTCACGAAGCTTGAGTTTTAATTTTTGATTACGTGCCTGAGTTGTGGGTTCAATATATTTAAGTTGCTTTTTTTAAATATTTTTTGATGTAATTTACATGTTTTAAAATGTAGACTGAGAGATTAAATAACCTTAATGATAAGTTATCGAAATAAAAAACAGAAAATAACTTTTACATTTGTGCAAGTCTTCAAGTATATTTTCAATGTTAAACTTAAAAATCTGTATTCCAATGCGAATGGAGTCTTCAATCAAAATAAATTCAAAAAAAATTTATTTATAAAAGTTAACATCAAATCTCAATTTATTGATCATTTTAATTTTTTCTGGCTTAATTATTTTTCAAAATAAAGTTACTTGAAAGCGAAGTAAATAATTCCAGTAATATTTGTCAGCGGAAATCTTGGTAATTGTTTTTCAGACTACTAATTCAATTTTCACTGTGAATTTTCGAAAAATTGTTTAATGAAATAAAAAAAAATATTTTGAAAAATTGCGGGCCATTATGCAGCTGTTTACCATTGCACACGTGACCAGCTTTCGATTTATATGGTCAATAACTCACCTTGAGGGTTGTATCCACATCAGAACCAGGTTAGCCAGTCAAATGAACCAGTCTCCAAACGACCTTGATGATAAACCAAGAAGCTTCAACAATGTTAGACAAACAAATAATTTTTTCGTGTTTGAAAGCAAATTTTTGATATGCAGCAGACTTAAAGTTTTAAATATCTGTTTAAAAATCTTTTCTTGATTTTCATCTCAAACAGCAAATGGGTGCGCACCAGCAGAAAACCGACTTGATGTCTCTTCGAATGCTTATATACAAACAGCGCTGGTCCTTGTGGTGGTGGAATTGCAGAGGTTGTAGGAGAGGTAGCAGTGTTGGTGAAGTGTTTCGGTGATGAACGTATGAAAAATTTAGTTGTTAGATGAGGAATGAAGAATTTAAAAGGAACTAACTGCTCGCCAATTGAAACACCATATCATGACTTGTGCAACCTTTATGGCAGGATTAGAGAACAATTGTTACTTCCAATAATGAAACCTATTTATCACTGAATCTAATATAACCTAATGAAAGTTAATCACTGGTTTTGTATAGCGCTTTTTCGCAAGCATTCAGAAACGTTTCAAAAAGCAGTTTATCTCGCTACTTAGCTGATGACGGTTGGCTAGAAAATCCACACTAGCACGGCGTCTGTTTTACACTCGAGTTGTCTTTTTTTGCAGCTTGAAGCTGAGCTTGGTTTGGATCAAAAGACTGAGTTCTACGATGCACAGCGTTGCTTACCACCCACTGAGATGCAAACCAGGAAAAAAACAATTAAATGTCGATCATTCTATCAAATGCCATCCTTCCGTCTTCCTTGATTGCCTTCCAACCTGTTTTTAACAACTTTTGATTGGATTAATGAGCTGATCCGTATTATTTTATTGTGTTTTTCCTTGTGTTGGTTTGAGAAATGTTTCCATCCGGTTGAGAGACAATAAAGCTTATGTACATTTTCTGCTTCTGACATTTTAAAACTTTTGAAACTTTAAAGAAAAATTGTTTTTAAAAGTTGGAAAAGCAAAAAAACAATTTTAAATTTCTTAGCGATTCCTTTATAAGCGAATAAAACCTCAAAGTGCTACTTCAAAAAACAATATATAATAGAAGCCTTCAGATAAATGCTACATTTAATTTGACTTTACTACTGTTTTTTTTATTCTTTCGCCGTTTTCTTGTCTTGCATACTGCTTCAAAACTTTTTCAAGATTTCAACAAATTTACTAACTCTTTTTTTCAAAAGGTGCGTTTCATGTCTTTGTTGAATGTTTTGTCAAAGCCTCGTGGAGTTTGATTTCCATTTGAGTTGTTAGAGGTGCAAAACAGTTTAGAAAAGACAGCATCAAAATCGAAATGTCTTTTTTGCTTGCCCCTTGAGCGGCCTTTGGAAAATTTATTGAATCTTTTTATCTTTCCTCTCCGTTAAGTTCACATATGTTTGCATAAATACACAGCTCCGTTTCAATTCCATTAACTTGTGCTTTTCAAATTTAATCTCAGTGAGAAATATGATCGAAAAAATTTACTTTGAATAACTTCAACAAAGTTTACATAACAATTTATTTGAAAATAACAAAAAAAAAACTATTGATATTTTGTGGAAGCCTTTTAGCATATCCACATATATAAAATGCCTCGAAACTCTACCGGGTTAATGCCACTATAATAATATTCGTGTTTGCATGAAAGGTAGTTTTTGGTCGTCATTATCGGAGAAAACTCAAAAACATGGAAATTTTACTAATTCAAAAAATTTAAGTGAGTTAGCAAAAACCGACATCAAATATGAAAAATTCAATTTAAATTTGATGTTAGCAATGGAAGAGACTAACCGAAAAAGTACTGACCTGAAGAGTTAACATCAAAATATCAACCCCTGAAAAAACGCACTGCTTCTGAGATGGTAGCTTATAGAGACATTAAGCCACTAAAGAACTTTGAATGAGTCGAGTATATCGTGGTGGTGTAATCTTTATTCTTTTCAGCATGATCATGAAAAGGTTTTACAAGACCATTCAACAGTTGCTGTCGTGTATTCCATATATCACCTGCTTTTTTCAATTTCGCATCTTTTTTGATGGATTCATTTTTTTCGACTTTTCTCCCTCCCTATTCATCCTTCTCCTACTTCAAATCTCCTCCTTGCATCACCATGCCCTTCCAGCTTCTCGCCTCAAAATATCGCATATTTCGTTAAATTTAAATATCATGAAACAATGTCATCATCAAAATATGGAGGGTCTCATCAAGCAATCGACCCGGTGAGACGTGACACGTGTGGGAAGAAATTATTATAGGTTTGCTTTCCTAACTTTTTTTCTGTTTTTTTCTTTTTTTAATCTTTTCAAGTATTGCCAGGGTCGATTATTAGATCAGATCTTTCATGTTTTCCCGCTATGAACCTCGTCTCTTGTCTATCTTTTTCACATTTCTTTCTAAGCTCATCCAGATCTTTTTTGTTTTATTTTTTTTATTTCATATATTTATATTTTCATTTATTCAATCATTTTTTTTCACCCTTATTACCACCCTATTAATTACCAACTCTGAATTAATTCTCATTATTTTTGAATACCACTTTCAAGCGATTATTTGGAAAGCTTATACGTCTTACAGACTTTGAAAAATACAAAACGAATTCCAATACATTATCGTTATTTTTTCGTTTTTATGTGGTTTTTTCATAGCTATCGACCTATCGTTTTAAATTATTTATATATCGAGTTTTAAAATTTATAAAAATTTTAGTTTATAAAAAATAAAATTTTAGATGTTAAACTTTCCGCTAGTTTCAATGAGTTTATGACATTTTTTTAATTTTTATCAAAGCAAGTTCAGACGGACGCCGGATATAAATTAGAAAAAAACATGAATTGAATCGAATAATAAAAACTCAAATTGATATTTAAAATTAAAGAGAAAAAACCTTTAAAATTTCAAAAATTTTCATTTATAATTATCATTTAAATAATTAAAATAATAAATAAAATCAAAATGGAAACGTGAAAAGTAACTTCACGCCTTTGAAAGGCTCAAAAACATTTTTTTTTAATTTTCCAGAAGGAGAGTAGATTTGAGATTCATTTTATAACTATCAACTTTTCGTTTGTGGCGACCATGTATACCATCCTCGCACACAAAATCTCTGAATCACTCTTCATTGCGCGCTCATGAATTCAACCCAATCGACGAACTTGCTTTATTTTTTAAATTTAAAACCCCTTCAAACGAACTTTGATTGTTTTGCTAACTTAGTAGCTCATGTGGTTTTTTTTTTCAAAAGAGGATTAATGAAGAATGTGGTGAGGATTGCGGCAAACTTCAATGGACAACTGTTTGGCAAGGAATGTGAGTATTGAGCGGCTTGTTGTGTGGGTGGAACAAAAGTGTTCGCACTTGAAGTTGCAAAAGTTGTGGCTGGTGGCTGGTGGCGCAGTTCACTTCAACGTAACAAAATGTATGTGAGAAGAGATAATAAAAATCACTTGTTGACGTAGCTGTTGTTCTTTGTAAACTCCTTCTTTGCTTAGACTTCTCTTCTGCTTTCGATACTGTTGACCACTTCTTACTACTTCAGTAATTTTGAATTTTTTCAAGTATCTTTGGATCTTTTCTTGAATAGGTTTTTTCTTGTTTTTTAACAGGTTTTTTAAAGTTTTTGTAAACAATTTCCATTTCACTCTTTCTTCTTTCCCATTTGGTGTCTCTCAGGGTTTTGTTCGTGGCTCTCTACTTTTATTCTTTATACTTTTAAACTCCCAAGAATTGTTTCATCATTCTTTTTTCAGTCAAATTTATGCTGATGGTTTTTATATTTTTACTTCATTTCCCAAATACGATTTATTTTCTACTATCACTAATTATTCCATTGCATTGGAAAAATAATTTCTTGGAGTGATTCTATGTTTTCTCAAACTCAACTTCTCGAATTTTGATCTCATACTTCAGAAAGTATTTTCCCATTATTGAATCTCTTCCCTCAATTGGCATCTCATCAAACCCTCACCCTTCCACCATCCATAGTTTAAGCTTCACTTTTGATTCTTTACTTTTTCTCATACCAAAAATAAAATCTGTAGCTAAAGTTTCTTTTTTTCGTCTTATTTGTACCAAAGTGCTGAAACTATTTTTTTTTAAATTCCACCCTCAACTTATAAGTTTTTATGCTTATTTTGTTTCGCTTTATTATTGTTTCTTTGGACTCCCTGAGACCACCAAAGCTCTTAATAGCGCTGCCCACTTAGTTTCTGGTACTCGCAAACTTTCGTGTTTAACTTCTGCTTCTATTTTTTTAAACTGGTTTTCTCTTAAAAAAGATCTGTTTTTAAAATCTGCACTTTCATGTTTAAAACAAAATATAATCACTCGCCTTACTACTTGGCTGACCATTTTAAGTTGCCTCCTCGTAAGGGACTGAGACCTACTTATTCTCAGTTTTAGGATACCATCTAATCATTTAATCATATCTAATCAGCTAAATCTGCACTTTCCCACTGTAGCCTCTTTTTGTGGAACTCTTTTCCTTCTAATCTCACCCTCCTTACTTATCTACTTTGTTTTTGTAGAGCTCTTAAATAGTTGTTGTTCAAACAGTTTGTAGCAAAATGCTTTTGAATAGTGTGTAATCAGCACTCTACAAAAGCTTTGATCAGATTAGGGTTTTCTACACAGCAGGCAGACAGAAGAGAACATTTTGGAACTAGAGTCGTCGCCAGAGGGGCTGACTTCGCGCCAAAAACAATTTTTTTGGTACTTCCAGTTTTGGTGATGTTTCAAAGGTTTTCTTTTCAAGCTCATTCCATGATAGTCGCAATGGAGTTTCCTAATGGTAACAGATGGCATGCTTCGATTTCAACCTGCACATTGAGTTGTTTTCTGACGGCGATTGAATCAACTGCAAAAGTTTTTCTCAGAAAACCTCGAATGAAAATATCGAGCATCTTCTAATATCACTGTAAGTTCTCAACAAATTAAAGCGCGCGAGGCATCCAGCATGAAACTCACTATTAAAAGCCTTAGAGTACGGCTTAATTGTTTCATTCGCTCCACACATTACTCTCGCCTTCGAAGCATCCTCCGATCCTCCTTGCTGAAATTATATTCTCAAACTTCACTTTAATTTTTCCGTGATTTTTCAGCGGATTTTTGTGTTTGCGTTCAAGTCGTACGCCATTTATCTGTCGTTTTTTTAAGTGTTGATTGAGTGAACTTTTTGTTCTTTGGAACCCTTTTATAAGGTTTATTTGAAAATGTGGGTAGGTTTTAAGCTTCTCTTGCATTAATCATCGTTAAATTTTTTAGAAGTTTAAAAAAAAAATTACATTTAATCTTTTTATTTTAGAGATTTCATAATACTTTTGCAGTTTTAGACTTCATTGAAACTCAACAACACCATCAACCTCAACAACAATATCAACCACAAAACAACAATATCAACAATTGTATTTGGTTCAATAACTTAACAAACCTATCCAGCCAACCACTAGGTACTCTTCAAAATTCATTGGTTATCTCACTAGCATATATTTTCTTAGTCTTTATTGAAGCAAGTCCAGCCAAACGCTGAAACCTTTAAATTGAAAAGACAATCACAAAGTGTCATATATTGCAAATTAAAAATAAAAACAAAAACATGAATGAAAAATAATAATAAAAACAAATAGAGACGAATACTTGAAGTAAATAATTTAAATTGAAAGGACTCCTTGAATTTAGAGATGCAAAACGTAACCTTCAATGAGGAAGGGATGAAAAAGCCGTCATTAAAATAATCACAAAAAAAATTGAATCTGAAACAGAAATCTTGAATTGGATAACTTGATTCATGAGTCACGAAAACTTTGAAGACTATGAAAGAATGTTTCATCCAAGTAAAACGAATATAATATGTTGGTTTTATTCTATTTCTTGGTCTTTTTTGTCTCCCTAAGCATGTCTCATATTCACAGGCCGGTTTAATTGGCAGAGATAGTTGTTTATAATCAACCCTCAACAAGCCCCCATCCATCAAACACTCGCATACTTCATTACACCGCCTCAATCCACCTCTCCATTCTGACGAAACTTGTTATCAACTTTTCAATTCTTCTCAAAGGTCGTTGCCTTTACTTTTTTTCATTAATTCTCCCCTTTCTAGTTTTAGTTGCAAATTTGCAGCATCTTGATCCGATGAAAACCCTTAAAATCTAATTATATTATGGCCTCATGCAAGTGTACATAGCTTCAAAATTAATAATTTTGCACCATGGACTTTTAAAATGCTCAATCCACTCAGGTCATTAAATTTTATTTTTTTCTTTAATTATTAAAAATCCAAATCTCAATTACCAGCCCTTTTGGTTATTGTAAACTATGATAAGAACAATGGTTCGAGCTCCATTCTCCATTTTCTCATTTTTTTGCATCTAATAAAAACTTTTTTAGGTCACAGTTAATTTCGAGTGTATGCACATGCCGATATCTAACTTTCGCACGTTTTTTTTACTGCGAATCAAAAACACTAAAAGCTGACGAATATATATGACAGCTTATATATCTATGGAGGTATGAAAGCTTTTGCAACGAAACGATTACAAAAGTGTTGCGTTGTCAACGTGGTGCCAGTTATTGCCGCTGGGTTTTCATTTCTCAAATTTAACTATTTTAATCAATTTTTTTCAAATTTTTCAATTGATTCATTGTTTTAAATTAATATTTCATTGTGTTTAATATTTGTTCAACCTTTTCTCTCGCGAGTTGTTCATTTCGTAGGTTCAATGCCGACTTTTATGACTGATAACATTCTGTTCTCGTATATTTCCATGTTTTTATCTTTAGTTCAACTGTTCGTCGTGTTTTTGTAACATTTCCAGCGTATGTCTGGACTTGATCTAATAAAGACTTTGATATCGTAGCTATCGTTTCGGCGTTCAGGTCAAAGATTCTTGAGCATACTTCAATTTTTTTTCTATTTTTTTATAAAGAACGATACAGAAAAAACTTTTGAAAAATATGCATTCAAAAATAATTTTTTAGATTGCTACTTTCTTTATGTTTCGATTATGGTAGATATTTTAAATATCGATAGAAAAGCGTTCACGCATGCTCAGTTTCGTCCCCAAAGGGATAAAGATTATTGAAACATGAAAGGTTTTATAATGCGCATTTTTGAAACTATTAAAATGTACGTCGTTTGTGAGTGTTCCCACTCTTTCGTATTTCAAAGGTTTAATGTCAGCGACAGAATACTTAAAAGTGACCATTCAAAAATCATTAAAAACGTTTGTCATAGAAATTTAATTTTTAGTTTGTGAAACTTTACGAAATTAATTTTTTGGCTTTTAATTGGGTACTTGCATTGTTGAGTGGTAAAAAAAATAATTGTGCAAAAAGCCGAAGATAAATGGCTTGCTTCGTCACCACAACTTTCCCCTAACGCTTCATTGCATCGTAAGAAAGCGCCTTTAGCGATGGAACCACGCTTGTGTAGTAATATAATTCTGCACGCTCCCACAAAACTGCACTTTGGTGACAAATAGAATGAATGTTGAAAAGGAACGAATAAAACAAAAGTACATGCTTGTGTGACTCAAACAACATCATTTGTCAATGATGATGATTGATGAGGATGGTGGATGGAGCTAATGAGGGATGGGGGATGAGAGTGAGGTTGAGTTATTGATGATGGAGGGAGGTGGTGATGAGGATGCAGGTGGAGATTGTAATTATGAGTGATGGTGAGTGGCTACGAATGATGGCATTTGATAGATAGCTCGATGATTAAGAAGTCGCTGTTGATGGAGTAAACTCGAGCCCAACATTAGTTGCGACTTATTTGCTTCAAAGTGGTTTACGAACGAATTTTCAACTTACTCGTAATGATTCCTTCCAATCCAATAATGAGATTTGCTTCGTAATGTCGCTGTCGAAACTATATGGTCAACATACCTTTCAACCATTCGTAAAATATTTTATCCTAGTTTAACAGTTTTTGGTGCTGTGAATCAAATGAAAAGAGGTCAACCAGAGTAATAAATTGTTACGAAGTACCCCTAATAGAAAAACTTCCGAAGGTTCCTTACTTTGAAAAACTATATCTTTCCGTTTTGTTTCAAATGAAATACTACGTTGTTTGCTCATTTAACGATGACAAATGCAAAAAGAAACGCTCAAAATTTGATAAAATCGCATTTTCGAAGCATCAAGGAATAATTTGGAAGTTTGTTGTCTGCAACAATCAACAACCTCAGGGGTGGGTTTTTTAATGGAAAAAGATTTCAGAGAAAAAACTATAGTTTGTTTTTATTGCCAGTATCAATTTCTATGGAAACTAATATTCTCTTGAGAGGTTGGCAGAAAACAAAAAACAATTTTCAATAAATAGGAGGTTTATAGATAAATCAAAATATCCAAACTACATAAGCTTTTTTTCTTTGTTTCTACTTTTTTCAATTATAAAAATTCTTTACAAGAATTAATCAGTGTGTCTGCGACATTATGATTGACCTATTCCGCCGTAACGTGTGTCTGTGCGAGCCCAGGTTTGAGCTCTAAAAACAGCAGCTCACCTAAGTACAGACACCATCCTAGAGTACCTGGTCCCCTAGTAGCCTACAGCAAGTAAAACCGTTTCCATGGGAGCGCCTTTAAACATAATGCTAAAAGGCGCATTACAAATTTCTTGATTAGATCAGGTTAGAAGAAGAGATGTTTCAGACTACGTGAATGAAGAAAAAATCAAAAAAGACGACATTTTAATTTATGGTTTAAATTTTAAAAAATTGTGAAATGAGAACAACTTTTTCAGCCTGATCAACACATCCTCATAGTGCTTGTGCGCAACGTTCTAGGACGCTTCCGAACCAACACTCATTCGCTTCTAAGGAAAAAATTACCAATGTAACTTATGTTTACTATGAAAAAACGTTCACTAATAGTTTTTTTTAAGTTTCACTATCAATATGTTTTCCCTATGAAACAATTTTAACCTGAAACAAATTTCACTATCAAGTGCACTCACAATGGTAATTTTAATTATTAGCAAACTGTAATATCACATAAGATACTATCTTTATGGAAAGTTTTCACTATGAAAGAGTTGGGAAAAAGATAAAACCTACGTTCTGGAACTGTTGTTGAATGGCTATTTTGTAGCGCGTGTTATGAGTGTTTATATATGAACGCTTTTGAAACGAAATAAATTGAAAATACGCAACTAAAAGGATAGGAACTTTACAGTTCAATCCGATCTAATCGACCATCCACACCGAATAGGCAGTTTATAGCCGCTTCTCCTTCTTTCTTCTTTTTCTTCGTCTGTTCATCTTTCTTTTTTTTTTCTTCTTCTTTTTCTTTCTTTCTTTTTCGTCAATTTTTTCCTTGTCACAGCTCGATTATTAGATGCTTCCACACTTGGTTGCTACGTACCTCACCTCTTCTCTGATTTCTTTCGCATTCCTTTTGACTTTCTTCATTCTATTTTTAGATTCTTTTAATATTTTTTTTCAATTATATTTTTTATTTCGCATATTGGCAGTACTCAGGAAGATTTTGATTAGTCAATTATGATCCATTTCGTCGTATTTCATGAATGTATAAATATACAATTTGTTATAGCGCACAGTCGCAAACAAGGTTGCCTCAGAGGCGCTTACATGCCATTTTTATCCGCTAGCTGCAAAAAATTCGAGTCCAAAAAACTCTGAACCGAATTTGTAAAAAACCTTTTTTCAAATAAAAAAGTGGAAGATGGCCGATGTTTTAAAAAATATCACTAATAAACGAAAAAATAGCAGGCAGTTGATAATGAGCTGATAATGAAGACACAGGTCCAAAAACTACTTTGAAAAAAATTGCTCAAAAATAATTCGCTGGAAAGTTAATAGTAACGTTCTAGATACGAGCCCAAAGAATTGTATGTTACATTTTTTTCATCTTTCTCAGATTCAAGTACTGGTTTGGAATGTGAATTTTTTATTTAAATTTGCAATGAATTATTCTCCCCACTTTCTTCGGAATCTTTCTTCTGTTCCTTTTCGCCCACATCGCCTTGTTGGACGTAGAATACTTTATCTAAACTTACTAAATTCTAAACAAGGGTCCCGTTTATCTCAAAAAAATAATTCTCACAAAAAACCTAAAAATAAATTAACAAAACCGCTTCCTTACCCAACTTTTTCAAACTATTAATGAACTGAGCCTTTCTTTATTAAAAGCCAGGTCACTTAACAATGAATCTTTACACATTTTTAATCTTCTAACTTCCTCTATAAACTTTTCAGGCTTAACTGAGACACGGCATGAAGATGCCCTTTTACCCTCTTTACTCTCTGCTTCTCCTTCATTTTACTCTTTTATTGAATTGGCTAGGTCTCCTACAAAACCTTTTTCTTCTTTTTCTCACTCCTCCTATGGTGGCCCTTCTTTGTTTTAGTAATATACATTTTCTGTTTCTAATAATCACTATCCTTCTTACTCTCCATTCGAATGTCTACTCTCATCATTCAAATGTCTTTCTAATTTCACTTTTGTTATTGCACTAATTTATAGGCCTCCTTCCTCCTCCCTCCCACTTTTCCTTGAAAAGTTTTCGGTTTTAACTGAAACTCTATATGCATTCTCCCCTTTTTTTTTATTTTGGAAGATTTTAATATTCCTCATTATAACAAATTGAATCCCTTGAAACTTTGTTGTTTAAACAGTTCGTAGCAGAGCGCTTTTGAACAGTGTGTAATAAACGCTATATAACTCATTTGACTAGATTAGATTAGAAAAAAGGATAAAAACGTTTTGAAAAACTCGTTTTTCCTGAAAAATAAAAGAACAAAGATCTTTTAACAATAATATTCTTTGAAAGTCAAATGATTGGAAAATTAACCTCTTTATGTTCAACTATAGTTTATCTAAAAACAGACAGGAAAGAATGAGAGAGTGAGTAAATAAAATTTCAAGCGATGAAAATTCAACTCTCAAACGAAAATGCCAAAGTATGAAGATATAACTCACGGTCTTCTTAAAGAGATTTCATATTTACGCAAAGTCATTTACAATCAGCCCAAACATTCGAAAATGTGAAAAAAGATTCCTTCAATGGTAGAAGAACAACTTGAGGATTCATCCAGTGAACTTTCGGGTGTGATAGAGTCAAGTACAGAGCAATCAGGTGAGCCAATAAAACTGTGGCATATGTCACCAACAACACCTTCCACCTGGAAATGTGTCAGAGTTGCAGTTCGAACGCCCAACCAGCCCATCAGAGTGTCATCAACTTCTCCAACTGACATTCATTGAGAGAAGTTTCAACAGCCCAACACTCTAAAACAGTTTTTTTTGTTTCTTATGGTCAGTTTTCTTTGTCAATTCACTGACGACATGCTTTTTGTACCATTTTTGTTTTTGGTGTGAATTCTAATGAATCTTATGATTCATCTCTATTTCAATCATTTGAACTACCATACAGCTCCCAGTTGAAAAAACCTCCCTCCTCAAATGGTCTGACAATCACTAGTATTCTTGCAAGATTTTCAAATAATAATTGAACAACATTCATTTTTTCAGTTTTTTATTTCATAATATTTAGAAGAAAAATTGTCATAAAATAAATTAAGATCGTCATCATAATTCAAGTTGACAGCAGGTTTTGTAGGAATGCTTTCTGAAATTTTGATGTTTTGACAATTAGACAATTGTTATTCCAATATGTTTCGAAACTATAATCTGATTAGAGGGTCAACCTTTGGCAAGTTTCATTTAAAGATTTATTTTTGAACTTGCGAACGAACGAACCACTCTTCTTCTTGGGTGATGCGGTGCCTTCGTTGTCCCTAGGCCGGAATGTTTCAATCATTGAATTAATTAATTTTTTAATTAATATTTAATTAAACAACTTTGAAATCTCACCTATACGTCAAAAGCGTCTGGAAGCCGTTAGAGAGGTTGGCAAGTTCGTCTTGGTAATTGTATTCCTCATCCTGCAGTGGGTTTTAACAATGTGGGATAACCTCAAAACTACCTTATTTTGTCCATGAAGAACCTTTTTGCATATAAATTTTCTAAGCTCATAATCCTTGAGTTGGTTATTTCAATGAGAAGATCTTTTCATGTCTCAATTAATAGTTTGCTATATTACTAATATTGACGACGCAATAATGCGATATGACGTTGATGGTTGTGCTCCTGTTGGTGAGCATGAGTTCGGATGAGCACTGCAGTCTCTGCATTTCACTGTTGCCCTCTTCATCCCACGAGGAATCGCTATCGCTTTCATTCTGCATTTCTCTTATCATTTCCATCTCTAGACCTTGCAAATGGCTGTTCTCGTCCTGAACGAAGGGAAATTTAACTTTGAAAAACGCCAAAATTCCTTAAGGTGATTACCTTAATAATTTTACCTTTGCAAATGATTCATGCTGATTTTTGTTCTTGAAGCTGTTGTGGCATCCTTCAACCTCGTGATGGTGGTATGGAATAATTCGCTGAGGGTCTTTTCCACGTTTGGTTTGGCTTTCAGTAACTTCCAAAGGACGAAATGAAAATGAAAAATGTTTTAACTCTGCAGTGTTAATGGTCATAAGAACGCTTTGTCATTTGGTATACATTTAAAGGTCTCCTTATGAACAGTGTCTTGCAGTGGTAACTACGGAAGAAAAGTGAATTTTTATAATCATCGAAATTTGTGAAAAAAATCTTGAAAAAATTAATCTGAAAAGATCTAAACACATTTGAATAAAAAATTGTTGAAATAATAGAATTATTAAATAATTTTCGATAAGACTTGTGAAGTTGAATCAAACAAATTTGAAAGCACATTTTATCACTTTTTTAAAAAGGGAAAAATGTAGGAAGTAAAATAGAGAGCTCCATAAAAAAAAATCAAAACAAAAAAATGCTGACTTCCAGTCTTCTAGTAGTCCACAAAGGGTAAAATCATTTCCATGGAAGCGCTTCTGAACGCAGTGCTAAAGGGCGCGTTACAAATAGCTTGATTATATTGGATTAGCTTTAGCATGCACATGCTCACAAGGCGTCACAGTGTTTAGAAAGAATGCTTGAAAGTCTTGAAGCAAAGTGCTAATGAAAGAAGAGTTCACCTTTGATGGGAAGTTAGATCCCTCCGTCTTCATGTACATGAGTATATAAGATCAATGAATTAGCTGAGAATCGACTCTAAACTCCAGAATGTTTATGAGCGGTTTCGGGCAGATTGTTATCAAGCCTATGCAAAGTTGTTTATTAAATTAAATCCTTTAAAATAGTCTACGCAACAGTGTATTATGGAAAAATGGAAATGGAGGATTGTGGTGTGATAGCTGTATGAATTGGCGAGGCTACGGACGGCACATGCTGGAGGTGATGGGGTAATTAGCGGACGAATTAGGAAGGATGAGGGCATGATATTTGAAAAAACAACTTGACTGAAGTCGAATGATATAGAAAAATGGAAATTGACACAATAAAGTTTTTTTCAGCCTAAAAATCCCGGAATTTTTCAAACAAAGAATTTTTTGGAATTTATTTAAAAAGCAAGCCTATAATCAATAGAAACTAAGTTATATACTCTGAAAAAATCAAAATTACAATTCCTCTAAAGTCATAGCCTCTTGGTTGGCAAGACCAAGGTCATCAAACGTCCTTGAAGGCTCTTTCTGCGTCAACTTTAAGGTGAATTACAGTTTAAGCGGTGTAAGTAGTGGGATATGATGGAAAACCTAAGTTTTTATACAATGGTATTGATTTCAAAGCGTTTCTAAGCCACTACTAAAAAGTCTTTCTGGAGGAAAAAAACATAAAAATGAATGAGAGAAGAAAGAAGATGAAAGAAGTAAGTGAATGAGACAGGAAAAAAGATAAAAGGAGGAAGTGGATAAAGCAAGTAAGAAACTGAAAAAAGGAAGTGAATGACAGAAGAGAATGGACGAAAAGAGAAAGAATGAAGACTCACATCGGTTCGAGGGTAGGCGGTGAGAAGTTTGAAAGAGTGAGCGTGATGTCCCTGCGAGGCGATGAAGTTGAGCAGGTCTGAAAGGCGCTCGTGGCGGTGGAAGCGTCGACTGAGTGTCTTGCCGTTAGGACACCTGACCTGATGGTGTAGGTGGTGGTATGGAACGTAGAGCGGAGAACGAGAGCGCGTGGAGGTGTTCACCTTGATGCTGATGACTGATTGGGCATTGGAGGCAGGCTCGGGCGGCAGACTGTCGGCCAGTTGTTGCTGTAGAGCCTTGGTGTGGTGGCGTCAACCTCTCAACTCATAGAAATAACGAACAACTCACATGAACAACTAGTCAAAACAATAGCAACTCATACAAGCAACTAACAACTTACCTGCTTCTGTTCGTCTTCTTGTAACTTCTTGGCAATGTTCGCTTGTTTCTGCTTCTCCTGCTGTTTTTCCATCTTTTCTTGCTCCTCCACCACCCTCCTCCGCGTGTCTTCCTGCAAAAAAAAATCACGTATATGACCAAAAATACACACACACACACACACACACACACACACACACACACACACACACACACACACACACACACACACACACACACACACACACACACACACACACACACACACACACACACACACACACACACACACACACACACACACACACACACACACACACACACACACACACACACACACACACACACACACACACACACACACACACACACACACACACACACACACACACACACACACACACACACACACACACACACACACACACACACACACACACACACACACACACACACACACACACACACACACACACACACACACACACACACACACACACACACACACACACACACACACACACACACACACACACACACACACACACACACACACACACACACACACACACACACACACACACACACACACACACACACACACACACACACACACACACACACACACACACACACACACACACACACACACACACACACACACACACACACACACACACACACACACACACACACACACACACACACACACACACACACACACACACACACACACACACACACACACACACACACACACACACACACACACACACACACACACACACACACACACACACACACACACACACACACACACACACACACACACACACACACACACACACACACACACACACACACACACACACACACACACACACACACACACACACACACACACACACACACACACACACACACACACACACACACACACACACACACACACACGAATGCACACAAAAAACTCACTTTGGCTCGGTCGACAGCCAAAGAGGCCTGGTAGGCAGCATCTTGTTCCGCTAAAACCTTGTCTCTCGCCTCCCGCTCCGCCTGGAGGGGTGGGTGCTAGAGTTGAAGGGTGATCAAGTGGGTAGGTAAGAAGTGAAGATAGGCTGCGGAGGTAGTGTGTGAAGTGAGGTGAAAAGATGAGATAAATGGGATGTGAAAGAAGACTGGGTGTGAAAATTTAGTTCTGAACAACACGCTCTATCCTGCTGCATCTCACAAGGCACAAAAAGTTACGAAGAGTTGCCAATGTTGAAACCTCTTCGGCAATTTCGTTCTCCAGTTGCGTGGTGTTGATTTCTGTGGCGTGAATGAGTCTTGAGATGGTCTCACTCAGGTTGCTGTTGCCTGCGTTGTCAAGGAGAGGGTTTGTTGCTATGGGTGTTGCTGACACGTCACAAACACATACACACATATGAGAGCATATATCTTGAAAAATAAAGAGTTGTGTGAAAAAAAAATGCTTAAAAAAATAGTACGAAATTAATAACTGTTGAAGAGGCCATCTATCATTAGAGACCAACGAAGGGACTTATTGAAACACACACAGTCACCCACAGACACACCCAGACACCTACAAACACACACGGACTCCTACAGATACACACAGACACATACAAACACACATGGACACCCACAGACACATACAAACACACACGGCCACACGCGCACACCTTCGATGAGTTCGATCACTTCATTGCTGCCTCGGTGTCTGGCGATGACGAGGATGACGGGCAGATGGTCGGGCGGATCAAGGCGCTGACTGATGGACGAAGCAGCCACTGAGCCAAAATGACTCGAACACGTCTGTAAGAAGCTGTGGTGTGGTAGCGTCATGTGGTGAGAGTGTGGGATGGAGTTGTGTTGTAGTGGTGTGGTGAAGTGAAGAAGAGTTGGATGGTGATGAGAAGCCAGAGATGAGAAAAAACGATTGGACTTGAGAAAAAAAAACGAAAAAACTTGAACAAGTGCAGGCAAACATCAGACAACAAAACTGACTGAAAGGAGTAAAGAGAAAACAAAAGAAAAAATGAAGAGGAAAAAAACACTATATATAAACATCACAAGAAACGCAAATTGGCACTATTTTAAAACAAAAAAAAAAACGTGGGATGTACTACACAGCAACAAGGGAGACAGGAGATGTACTACACAGCAACAAGGGAGACAGGAGATGTACTACACAGCAACAAGGGAGACAGGAGATGTACTACACAGCAACAAGGGAGACAGGAGATGTACTACACAGCAACAAGGGAGACAGGAGATGTACTACACAGCAACAAGGGAGACAGATGTACTACACAGCAACAAGGGAGACAGGAGATGTACTACACAGCAACAAGGGAGACAGGAGATGTACTACACAGCAACAAGGGAGACAGGGGCGTACGTGGGAAGGTTGGAAGGAGAAGAGAGGTCCCAGGGCCAGCAGATGAAGTGTGTCGAAAGGAAGGAGATGAGCGACTCGGCGCAGAGGACTTGCGAGCAGAAGACGTTGGTGAAGACGCTCGAGTCGTGGTGCAGGTACATGGCCAGCATCTTCCTCTGCAGGCGTGAACAACGTGTAAAATTATAACAATGGGAATACTAAGAAGTAATACTACTACTACAACTACTACTACTACTACTACTACTACTACTACTACTACTACTACTACTACTACTACTACTACTACTACTACTACTACTACTACTACCACTACTACTACTACTACTACTACTACTACTACTACTACTACTACTACTACTACTACTACTACTACTACTACTACTACTACTACTACTACTACTACTACTACTACTACTACTACTACTACTACTACTACTACTACTACTACTACTACTACTACTACTACTACTACTACTACTACTACTACTACTACTAATACTACTACTACTACTACTACTACTACTACTACTACTACTACTACTAATAATAATAATAATAATAATAATAATAATAATAATAATAAAAGTAATATTAATAATAATAAGTAAAAATAGAAGTAATAAAAATTATAATGAAAAAATCAAAATAATTATCATTGTAAATCAGGTTTGATTGAAAGGAGGAAGAGGCAGGCTCGGAGACTGACATCCCTGGCCTTGCAGTTGAGAGAGTCCTTGACCGCATTGTCAAGGGAACCGATGTAAAAGATGGGGTGAATGTCTCCGTATCTGTGTGTGTGTGTGTGTGTGTGTGTGTGTGTGTGTGTGTGTGTGTGTGTGTGTGTGTGTGTGTGTGCGTGTGTGTGTGTGTGTGTGTGTGTGTGTGCGTGCGTGTGTGTGTGTGTGTGTGTGTGTGTGTGTGTGTGTGTGTGTGTGTGTGTGTGTGTGTGTGTGTGCGCGTGTTTTTGTGTTTGTGTGTTTAGATATGTATGTATTTGTGATCAGAATTAAAAAGATACCTGGAAACAAATTCTTGGCAAAAGCTCTCGGTGCCAGCAAGTTGGTCTGACGTGTTAGGAGGCACTGTGGAGAAGTTAGGGTAACGGAAATTAAAGCGAATTTGTAAGCTATGTTTGAAGTTTAGTTTAGATGTGTGATGAACGAATGGATGAATAAAGGAGAGAATGAATAAATGAGTGAATAAATAAGTAAAAGAATGAATGAATGATCGAATTAATGGATGAATACATGAATGAATGAATGAATGGATGGATGAATGAACGAACGAATGGATGAATGAAAGAACGAATGAATGAAAAAACAAATAAATGTAAGAATGAATGAATGAATAGATGAATAAATATATGAGTAAATGGGTGGCAACTGAGTGGTTTGAAGGCGCTTCTGAAAGAGTGGTCTTCCTCAAGGTCGTCATCCACGAAGGCGTCCATGTCTCCCTGCTCGCTGTCGGAGGCTGCCTGGTGAAGGGTGGTGCAAAAGTGTGTGGAGGCAAAGACTAGTAAGAGTGAAGATGGTGAAGATGGTGAGTAGTGGTGAGAATGGTGAGTGGTGTAGCAAGAAGATCAAGGTAACTCACATCACTGTTGAGAGGCTGGCCGTGGTCAGACGGCTGTTGTGTCTGCTGCTCCGTGGAGGTGAGCTCTAAGACCGCACTCCTTGAAAGACCCGACTCAACCAGTGTTGTCTGTGTGTGTGTGTGTGTGTGTGTGTGTGTGTGTGTGTGTGTGTGTGTGTGTGTGTGTGTGTGTGTGTGTGTGTGTGCGTGTATGTGTATGTGGCTGAATGCCTGAGTGGAATTTAAAAAAATAAAGAAAAAGAAAAGAGAAAAGAAGAGAAGGAGAAGGAAAAAAAGAAACAGGAGAAGGAGAAGGAAGAGAAAGAAAAAGAGAATAAGAAGGGAGGAAAGAGAAGAAAGAGAAAGAGAAAGAAGAATGGAGAAAAGGAGAAGACAGGAAGAAAATGAGAAGTAAAGGAGAAAAGAAAAAAAGAGAAGTATGACTTTGTTTGAGAACTTGACTTCAGAAGGCAGGTTGACCCAGTGTTGGAAGCGGACGGGGAGGGACAAGCAATAGCCCACGTCCTGCTTCAACTGGACAATGTGGCGCAGTCAATTAATCCACCAATCAACAATGCACGATCCTCATTATATATTTTGTTATTAATGATAATTATGAAAATATTATCTTCCCCTTTTTCCTTCTCCTCCTCCTCCTCCTCCTCCTCCTCCTCCTCCTCCTCCTCCTCCTCCTCCTCCTTCTCCTCCTCCTCCAGGGCACCTGTTTGATAGTCTTGTCAGGAGGGAAAGTGAGGCTGACCTCCTTATTGTCGTCCAGGTATTTGACTGTCACTCTGAAGAGGCCCTCGTCCTTGTTGCTGAAGGTGTGCAATGAAGGAGAATGGAAAAAAAGAAAGGAAATAGAGAAACCACTATGACGACTACGACGCTACAAGACGCCTTCCTCAGACGCTTGTAGTGACAAAACAATAACAACTACGTCATCAAAACTCAAACACAACAAAACCAGTACATCACTAACCAACATAACAAAACATGATTCAACAACAACAAGCAAACAACAACATCATCAACAACAAGCGCTCACCCATTGCTATGGTTGGAAGGGGCCACGGGCAGCTTGGGAGTGAGAATGTAAAGGTGGTTGTCCTTCGGAAGGTCAAGATTCCTCAGCAGGTCCTGAAGGTCATCAGTGATAAGATTAACAAAAACAACAATAATAATTATGATAATAATAGTGAAAGTGATAAGAAAAAAGTAGTAATGAAAATAATAACAATAATAAAAATATATAATGATAATAATGAATAACAGTAATGTTGTTAATAAAAATAAAACGTAACGGTAATATTTTAAACAATACTACCCTAATAATAAGTTTTATTAAAAACTCAAAAACAATGATATGGATGCTTACGCATAATAATATCAATAATAATAATAATAATAATAATAATAATAATAATAATAATAATATTATTATTATTATTATTATTATTATTATTATTATTGTTATTATTATTATTATTAAATGAAATAATAATAGTAAGGTTAATAATGATTATTGAGAATGGAGAATGATGGGTGGCAGACGGTGTCTCGGATGAGGTTGTCATTCTTGTGCACCCATCCGTGAAGGTGGATGTGAGAGAGGGACAGCTTGAACACCTCCGCCAACAACTCCTTCAGGTGTCCTTGTGTCGATTAGTATGATTATTAGTATGGTTGTGTTAGTGTGTTTGTGTTTGTGTTGGTGTGTTTGTTTCAATGGGTTGTTAATGTGTTTGTTTCAATGGGTTGTTAATGTGTTTGTCAGAGTAGTTTGTCAGAGTAGTTGTTCAGCTTATGTGTTTCTTAGCATTCGATGTTCACAGTGGAAAACACGAAATCGCATCAAATTGAATACAACAATAACAACTAGCAAACTACCCAAAATACTACCAACCGACCACCAACCGACACTCTCTGTGTCTCGAACAACAAGTGAGTTGGAAACATTGCGGTACTCCACGTTCATGTTGAGCATCTTGCAAGGAAATAAACTCTCCACTGGCATCGCTTCAGAGAGGCTTGCATCGGAGCTTGGCTTATCCACACTGCTTGAGAAGCTCTGAGGTGGAGGTGGGAGGTCTGTGGGTGTCGGAACAAGGGGAGGGGTGTGGTTAACGGGGGTTGAGACTTCTGGGAGGTTGGTGGCTGGCAAAGAAGTGGGCAGTTGTGGGTTGAAGAAGTCGAGGTCACTGGTAAGGGACGAGTCAAGGTTGTTGAGTGTGCTCTGAACTGCATCCTGGTGGTGGTGGTGGTGGTGGTTAATGATAATGTTGCAACGGTTGTAAAGTCAAATCACTGATGAATGAATGATTGGAGCATCTATATGACTAATGTTATATCTTGTTATACAGGAAGTTTGTTGTATTGTGTTACATGAAATTTCTTTACACTAGGAGGTTACATGGTGTTACAAAAGGGAGTTGTTACATGGTGTTACATAAGGGTCGTTACATGGTGTTATATAAGGAAGCTGTTACATGAGGGGATTGTTATATAGTGTTACATAAGAGGTTGTTACATATGTTACATGGGAGGTTTTTACATGGTGTAACATTAGGAAGTTGTTACATGGTGTAACATTAGGAAGTTGTTACATGGTGTAACATCAGAAAGTTGTTACATGTTGTTACATGAGGGGGTTGTTACATGATGTTACATGAGGGGGTTGTTACATGATGTTACATGGGAGACATTGCTCAATCACCTGGAGACTCCAGTTGAACTGTTCAAGGATGGTGAAACATCGACCAGCATCATCTATGCCCGTGAAATTCTGTTGAATAATAATTATTATTATCAAAATTTGAACAGCGATAATAGAAGTACTGATAGAAAAATATAATAGAAATAATAATAATAAATAAATAAATGACGATGATATAAGAAATATATTTTTTTTTGTAATGATGAGCTACTGTGTAATATATTCATGAGTTGTTACATAAAGCTCATATCCTCAAATATATTCACGCATGATTTTTGAGTATAAATGTAGCAAGACGAAGACGCATATGAAGTGTGACTCAGAGTTTTGAAACAACTGATAAATTGAAAAAAAAAATTCTATGAAATGCATAATTCATAACTAAGCGATCAGTGAGCCTAGGATGTTTTGAGACGTTTTAAACTAACTAAAATGTCACTACAATGACTCTTGAAATTAGGTCTTAATTTTAAAACTTTGAAAAAACTTTGAAAATGGTTTAAAAAAAACAAATTTATTGAAATTTAATACAAAAAGTTAATATTATATTTCAGTTTATTCTGAACTTTAAATAAGAGAAACTTTGTTGCTATTTGAATGCAACTTCGCATTTAAACAAATAAATAAAATTTTATTTCAAATAGATAAAATTACATTTTTCTTAATTACTTATTAAAACGTATACTCGAAACATTAAACAATGCCAATTTACTTGAAAATCAGAAAATATTTGTGTGCGATCATCCATGTTTTTAAAATTTTAGAAAACATAGATAAAATATTCATTCATATTTATTGTGTATTCCGTTTGTATGAGTTGATAGATAATTTTGTAAGTTTTTATGAATAACAGAAATGAACAAACTTTACGTATTTTATAATTTTTTTGAATTAGTTAAATGAATTTTTTTTTCAAATTCGATTATTAAAGTATCTGCTATTATATAGAATCCTATGATTTTTCAGCAATGTCTTTTTCTCCCAGTCATTTCTCAAATTCACAGTTAAGTCCGTCTGAAGACTATAATTTTTTCAATACCTTACAAAACTTATTCACTTTCAAAGTTAATTAATTTGGCAAACAATTTTCATTTTGGCATTTGTTGACGATTTCACAGGAATGTCTGTATTTCAAACGAAAAAATGGCGGATTAGGTAATCTCTTCAAAACTTTTGCAATCAGCAAAAATGATAACTCTTGGATAAATTTACTTAGTTATAACTAATATTTGAGACTTTAAATTTCAAATAGTTAATAAAAGTAGTTTAAATAAAGTAAATTGAAATAACGACTATACATGCTTTCGCGAAACCGGAAACTCGACCAATAAGCTCAAACTTCGTGAAGTTAAGTTTGAGAAATTTTAAAATTCATGTTCAACAATTCACATCTCTTTCTTTCGAGCAAAATGCTGAAAGGAGCACATGCAAACACTTCGACCAGATTAGGTAAGATTCCTTGATTTGACAAAATATAACTCGTGCTATGAGAAGGGCTCAAAATTGAAAGCGTAATGTTTCAATGTGGGTTTTGATAAACCATGTTGAGATACTTTGTTTTAGATTGTAAAATGCTTGGAGTGTGGTGATTGAAATGGCATGGGCGCATAAAAAGAAGAAATAAGAGTCATTTGAGTCAGTGAAAAGCTATTAAGCTGGAAAGTAACGGAAAAAGGTACATCACTGATGAATCAGTTGGATTAGGAAAGAGCTCGAGAAACCTGAGTAAAACTACATTTAGTAACCGACTTTTTGAGAGAAAAAGTTTAAATTTATTCTGGTGGATGGAATTCTTACTGATCATACAATAACTTTTAGTAATAACTGATTGAAATTATGCTAAGCTTATCTATTCAAGACATTTGTAACGCGCCCTTTAGCACTATGTTAAAAGATGCTCCCATGAAAATGGTTTTACTCGCTGTGGGCTCTTAGAGGACTGGACACTCTAGAACGGGAGCTGTACTGTAATTGAGTTGCCACTTTTAGAACTCAAACCTGGGCTCACCCAATCACACTTTACAACGGATCAGGCATTATGCCGCAGGTGCAGAGGTGTTAAACAAAAAACCCTAAGGTTATGAATAGTCGGTGTAAAAAAAGAATAAAATTGACAATAGACAATAGAAACAAAGCGATAAAACCTCAGAAGTTTAGAGTATAAATAATTCTGAGTAAACTCAAATAATGAAAAGTATTAATTAGCATGCTTTGACGGACTTGGATCACAAAACGGTCCAAAAGCTTATTGATTTGATGTCACTGCAACCAGCATTGTCTCTCAGGCTTCCCTGAATCATCAGGCTTTTTTTGTTATTTGAGAAAGCAGGAACTCGAAGCTAAAAAGTTTTCAAAGCAATGAAACCTTATCTATCGGTGTTTGCATAAAGTAGAAACATATTTTTTCAAATTTTTGTTTAATTGTGTAGACATTTTTATTCTATATGTTCGGTAATCATTCTCAAATAGCGTGCAAGAGCCCTTTGATCAGGAAGTGAAGATAACAATTAAACTTAACGATGGATAGTAATGGATACTTCAGCTAGCAGCTGTGCTCATCAATCATTAATTACCAACTTCAGTGGATTCTAGAAGATGATGCCTTTTCGCAAGTGTCAGCGGAGAATGATAAGGCCTCAAAAATACATTGATAAGCTTGGACTATATCATAAAAATGATTGAAAAAAGCAAAAGATTATCATAAGTCGTGGTGCTTTTAAGCTATAAATCATTTGCAGTCTATTAACTGAGCTCATCTTATGTAACCTTTGTTTTTTCAAGCATCCTTCGTATGTTTATTGGATTGTTTTGCTGTTCGTAATTGCCTACGATAGCAGTGCCAGGAAAAAGCTAAACAAAGAAATTAAATATATAATTTACGTTACGACTGTTTAACAAAAAGATTTGAGTTTCGAAACAGTAACTTAACACAAACCAATTTCCAATCTTTTATTTTTTGCAGGTTAAACACCCATATTACATGATCGATCTGAACTCGGCTTCACTAATTAGAAATGCCCTTCAAAAACCATAACATTGAAAATTGGTACAGTTTTAATAATTATTTTTACAAAATTGAAATTTTAGGAACTCAATTATTCAACGTATTCTAGTAAGTTTAATTATTTATTTTAAAGGGAATGGCCAACTCTTAGCACAAAATATGAAGACATTCTTGCTCACAAGCCAAAACGATAACTCCAGTGTTTTCTCAAACTGTGTATTTAAAACATGAACCACGCAAAATTAATTTTTAACAATCTTTTTATCTACCTTTGGCAAACACTATTTTATAGTTTATAATCATTAATGTATAAAATATCTTTACTTATGAGCTATATAAATGTCTTTTACCACCAAAATATTCATTTGGTAAGTCACCCAAGATTAAAGAGGTTCTTAATGAATGCGCATGTCACGTTGTTAGTCATAATTTATTGAATGGCTGGTGTAAATAAATTCAAAACTTTCTTTGCGACTTGGTTTCACACTTTCATCTTTTTCGTCATTATAACTCCCACTCAAACGTGGTTTTGGCATAATTACTTCAAACCTTCGTGTTTCAATTGTCGATTCTTAGCTCCTACTGAGTTCCAAATGCAACGTTTACATGAATTACTACTTCAAGTCTGATGTCTGAATAATTCATACGCAGGTATATTTTATACAATTTTATTTTGTGTTTCTTTTTTTTAAATAAACAAAGTTAAAAACAAACATGTTTTTGGAAAATATATATGTTTTAATCCTTAAAACGTCTAATTTTGTCGCACACTGTTGTATCTTATTTTCAAGTCGGCGATTTACAAAGTAGAAAAATAACATTTATCTTCATTGTTATGAATGATGTAGGTTGATTCAAAAACTACCAAAAATATTGAAAAAACTCTTTTAAGTTTATAAAATTTTCAAATATTCGTTGTTTTTGTGACACTTTGCAAATACCCTTGACGAATTGGGTATGCTTAGTTACTGTATAATGGTGAGTTAAAGTTTTAGTGTTGAAAACATTAACTTCGGGTTCATCTTCTTGAACTTGAACTATTAACTTTATCACTTTTACGGCTTTTATAGAGAAAGAGAGTGTGAGATTAAATGGAGTAATTCTGAATTAATACAGATAAAATCGTCAAAATAACTTTGATTTGATTTTTTTCTTCAACTCAAATAACAAATAGAGGCTGTGATTAAGTTGCTCGGTCACCTAGAAGCTCACAGTGAGTTAACCCGTTATCTTTTGATTGCCTATGAAAACTGCTTAAAAAACGATCTACAAACACATTGATTCGAGTAGATTTTTCCATTTTCTACTCAGTTGATGGATGTTCAACTCCTAAAATGTTTTTTTTATTTTTCGATCTCATCAACTGTTTTGAATTTAAAAAAAACCATCTTTGTAAAAAGAAAAAAATTGAAGTGTTGTATAAAAATTGTTCACGTATAAATTACCGTATGCACCGAAGAGACGTAATGCTGATCGCGCTATCAATATGTCTTCAATTAAAATAAAACGGCTTTCGTAACTATTTTTATTCGTTTCTAGTTCTCGTACTTGCTTAAATATGTTTAATAGTTTTTTCAATATTGTAAACATTTGTGTTTATATTTTTTACAAACTTGTCATAATGCTTATATCATGAAAGTTCTAAATGCTTTCCGCTTTCATACATCGAAACTTCCCTTATAAACAAGAAACTAATAGCACATACCTGTATAAACGTTTTCCATAATATACGAATAAACCTTACGCGAGATAATGTGTGAACGAATGAGTACGAATGTGTTTGTGTCTGTGTGTTTGCCATATAAATACGCATAGCAGACGTCTATCCTCCAATGTTGTTCAGACGCTGAATTTTTGTGTTTTGCGTGAATCTTGTCAACACAATAATAAGTTTTCAGAAAAAATACTCGGATCAAAAATAGAATAAATAATAGAAATTGAAAAAAAAATTTTTCAGTAAACTGTTGAAAAATAAATATTTGAAGCGTTGGTAGTGAACATTATATTTAATTGAGTTTTTATATTTTATCAAAAATGTGTAACATTAGAAAAATACTTAAAATTTACGAATAGTTCATAAGTTCTTCAAAATGAAATCATAAAAAATAATAATTTGCAAATGTAATAATAAAAGCTAACTTTTAACCATGCTCCCGATTTACATTATTAACAGCAGACATACTTTTGAAAGTCGTCTTTTAAATTTAAACTAAGGTCTTTAAAGCAAAAATGAGTTTTTAACCATTAAATTGAAAAATATAAAAAAAGTTTTAATCTAACTTGGAATTTTTGTAACAAAAGAACAAATTAATAAATTATTTTGGTTGGATTGTTTTATTTCTTAATGCTGGAAAATCTTCAAATCGTAGCAGAGTACTGTGCTCTACTAATGGAAATGGTGAATATTTTTACTCAACTTCTCATTTATCCAATTTCTATTTTTTGTCAATATAAGTAGTTTGATTAAAAAATGTTGTAATACAATCTTTTTCAAATGAAAATGTATAAAAAAACAACAGAGATCTTAGTATAAGATTTCAAGTAACAGTAAAAGCGTACTTTTCATAGCGTTTTCTTTATATGTTACCTATATTTGTATTTCTGTAAGAATGGACCTTAAATTTCAAAAGCAAGAATGACTAAATTATTGGAGAATTTATTTAAGAGCAATATTCTGAGAAAAAAATGAATGGAGGTATATTTTATGAGATGTGAAAAATAAATGAAAAAAAAAAAAATTGAAATTGTTGAATGAAATTTTTAGGAGGATTTTTATGATAAAGATCTTCATTAAGAAGCCAATATTGCAAAGTTATGCAAAACAACCAAACTACTTAGAACCCTTCTTGTTCTGCTTATTGTTTTTGTAAAATAGTTAAAATTTTAAAAAATAATATCATTAAAAAAAATGTTTCATGTTGCTAACACATTTTTCAAGCTGAGTAATAATTATTTTTGATAGTGCTTCAAAATATTTAGGCCATCATAATTTACTTGAATATTATTCAGTTAATGAAATGTTTTTTTTTTCAAAAAGATAAAAAAATAAAGTTTTGACAAAGTTTAATTCTCTATATTTGTAATAATCAACTAAAAATGGCTCATAATTACTTGTTACTTTTTTATTACAGATTTTTTCACTCTTTTAACCAGATATTAGAACTAAACTGAACACAATGATAAAATATATATGTTGAAAAACAACTTTTTAAAAGTTAAAATTTAAAAGAAACATTTGGGCATTATAATCACAGCTTCCTTGTTTCAACATTTTAAATAAAATTTTAATACAATATGAAAAGATTTTTCAGCCATTGTTAAAAAATCGCAGAGTTCAGCTTCTTGCAAATTCATCCACACCACTGAACCACATTCATGATAATTGATGAATGTTTACAACTTTATTTGAGCATTGCGGAAGGTGACAAGGTACTTTTTGAAAATGCGTGGCTTGTTGTCATCAAGGGTCGACTCTTGGAGTGGCATCAAGTAACACCACGGTCGCTTAGTCGTTTTAACGCGTGCACGAGGTACTTGAGCGAAAACACTTACGGCCGTGAAAATTAATGCGGTTGAGGTTGATTTAGAAGCAGTTGAATTACATTGTAATCAGTTGATGGTGTTTCAGCAAAGTGGCAAGGAGGTCACACGACAAACATACGCTCTTTTTGTAATCTACAGCTCTCTTTGACCGTAACTCAAGCAGTAGTTTATTACGTGCGTGATTTATCAAGTAACCTACGTTTACTTCATGCGTTTGCAATGTAGACTGGCTAATTGTTATAAACCTCTGCCTCTTGTATACATTGTCTTAATTAAGTATACATTTTTGTACATGTAAAGAAAATATATACACAATGAAGCATACATACACACATATATATAAATAAATATATATATATATATCTATATATGCATACATACGAATAAAAAGTTGTATATGATAAACTTTTTATACATGCTGTATACATGTAGCAGCCATAATTTATCAAAAGAATCTGTTTCAGCATGATGTATTTTGTGATGTTTTTGGTATTTTTATACTAGTATATATTTTCATAACACATGTTTGTATTACATCCTCAGTTGCTCGCCTCGGAGCTTTACCAATTTAATTTATAATAATATTAATAATAATAATTATTATTATTTTGTCAGTATTATTATTATTATTTCTATTATTCATATTTATATTATTATTTATATTATTTTATTATTATTATTATTATTATTATTATTATTAATATTATTATTATTATTATTATTATTATTATTATTATTATTTTTTTTTTTTATTTTTTTTTTTATTTTTTTTTTATTATTATTATTTGTATTATTATTATTATTATTATTATTATTATTATTATTATTATTATTATTATTATTATTATTATTATTATTTTTATTTTTATTATTATTATTATTATTATTATTTGTATTATTATTATTATTATTATTATTATTATTGTTATTATTATTATTATTATTATTATTATTATTATATAATTTTTTTAATTATTATTTGTTTATTTTCAAAAATCTTGTATCTCTATAACGCGTTGTATCTGAATAACACGTGTGTTTGTATCACATGTTCAAAATAGAATAATATATCAGAGATAAAACATTACAATGATGTATGTTACACACTCAGAGCATGCACAACAAGCCTTATATATACAATATTTTTCGTATGTATTAATTCGTGCATATGCAAAATAAATACAATGAAGTTACATTAAGTTACTAAACCTTTTAATATTTGAGTTGAATTACACGCATGTAACAGGGTGACTGGCATGTCGTGAATATAACATCTTGTGATGACTAACTCGCCATAATTGCACCGTTGTTTCGAATAACATGTGAAAGACACACAACAAGTTATATAGGTTGTAAGAGCTTCAACAGCTAATGAGCGCCCAAATGAGTTCACCCTAACACCCTCAATGTTATTTAAAGTTTTTATGGCTATTTGGAAAACAAATTCTCGAGACTCGAGATTGCACTTTACCACTATGCTGTTGACGCTCTGAAAATAACCATCAGTGCACGACAATGCTGTCAATAAAAAGCCTTCTTTGTAACAGGAATGAAAATCCTCACAACCACCTCATCGCCCACATTCCTATGGTTATACAGTTACTTCGATATGAAATATCAATGTGATTTTATAACCTCACAAGTGCTACTTCTCGTCAAAGGGACTTTTGTAATTGTGATCTTTTGGAAGCATGCGGAACCAAGGGTCGTTTCGGCTCAAAACTTTCACTTTTTTAGAAGCACTGGACCCCGCTAGTAGAGAACCTCTCGTGCTTGCCTCTTTCCAACTCCTATCCAAGCTTTCTTCGTGCCTCATTCATGGCGTTATCGTTTAGGAAGATTCACTTTTTGGCTTTTTTTAGAACCACATCATACTCACTTCTAGTCATTGCGACTGTACTCAGTATAAATCAAAATCAATGGTCTTGAAGCTTCGAGGGTGTAGCGTTACTCGAATAGCATTCCTCATTGTACAGCAATGACACGTCTCAATCCTCGTAGTGGTTTGATTAATAAGAGTTGAGAAAGCTGGCAGACGGATACGCTGATTGACTGATGGGTGAGTAGTCGCTGGCGTGATGGATGATCCTCAGCAGGTCAGGACTCAACGAGGCCATCTGAGACTATTACGGCCCCGTGAAGCCCGCAAGTAAATGCAACACGCCTTGGGGCTCCTCATTTCGCTGTTTCCATTTTAGTCCTTCCATAAAACTGTCCATAAATCACTATTATTTTCACAACTCTTTCTAAATTCTGTCAGTCTTAAAGCTTCCCCTATAATCGCTTCAACCAGCTCACATGATTAACGGCTCGAACCTAGATTTATCTATTTGCAATCTTTCAAAAGCTTCCTTAGAAATAATTATCCACTAAAAATTTGAATAAGGTAACCGCTCAAAAACTTTTTTGAATGTTTAAATTGAAAAATGAAGACTTTCAAGCCAATATTTAACTAGAACAAACATTATGAGGCACTAGAAAACAAATTTCCAATGTATCGGACTTCCTGCAGCTTCTTTGTTTTACTTGCTTTCCATAGAATTGACATATTTTTGACACGGAATGCATATGTTGCTTGATTATGTTCGTGTTTGGCGATATATGGGCCTTTTAAAATGCAAACCTGGATTAACCAGAAATGCTGGTGCAAACATGTTCAATATGCTATTGACTATTCCATCCTCACACTCGTCTTCCTCATCTTTTTTTGAAGTTCAAACTTGCAAGCATCCACTCACACAATTATTCATCCAGCCATTCATCTATCCATTCATCCAGCCATTCATCCAGCCATTCATCCAGCCATTCATCCATCCATTCATCCAGCCATTCATCCAGCCATTCATCCAGCCATTTATCCAGCCATTCATCCAGCCATTCGTCCAACCATTCATCCAACCATTCATCCACATGCCTATCTAACCATCCATTCAATTAGTCATTCTCAATCTCCTTTTCAGCATCAGTCATTCTTTCACTGCCTCCACACGTTAGATGTTTCCATCCTCCCATCACCACAACACACGCATCCGATTGGCATCTTTTCATGCTATCAATTGGAAGACAGTGGATTAATCAAGGACAATTTACGACTTTAAGGCATTGAGTTTCTGATAATATATCACCTCACGCCATGTTTCGAACAATATATTTCACAGGCTGAAAATCAAGCTAAATTCTTGTTCGCTCAAGGCAGTATGAAATTTATATTTATACATAATTGATATTCAAGCAATAATTCACGTTACTCGCCATTTTGAAGCTTCTTCAAAAGATCTTTGTAACCGCCACAACTTTCTCGTGCGCATTTTGCGCATTCGAAAACAATTCATTTTCCTTTCTCAAACTCGCACTAGAAGACGCTAGTATTGCGCTAAAAGTAAGCCAATAAAGACGCCAAGAGAACTCAAAGCAGAGAAATAGTATTCTTATTTTTGAAAACACCAAGCGTGCAATCACTCAAAAGGCATCTTCATCATTGCTATTGATTCAAATAAATTACTTTTTCGAGGAGCAATTAACTGGTAATGTAAATTGATAAGGTGTCATGTAACAAACCAGTTTCCATTTTTTCAGACGCATTTATCAGTGTTTTTATCACTCAAGCTGTTGTAATTTTCCATTGAAATGGCTGCTACCTAACTAACCGGTATTGCACTTTCGGAAAGCTATTCGCTTTTAAGGAATTTTCGTTGGAGCTTTGTACTTCATTAAACTTGTCGATTTGGTAGTTGGAGAAAAAATCATTTAAGGGTCTTCTTTCAGTGTTTTCATTGAGCCTGCAGCGATAACTCACACAAGCACTCTCGTGCCCAAACCCCTTCAAACGAATACATCATACGCATCGTCTCAAAACCACTTATTTATACATATCAATCACGCGCACACATGCAAATTACATTCATATACATATGCATACATGTGTACATACATACATGAGTACATACATACAAACACACACTCACACACACACACACACACACACACACACACACACACACACACACACACACACACACACACACACACACACACACACACACACACACACACACACACACACACACACACACACACACACACACACACACACACACACACACACACACACACACACACACACACACACACACACACACACACACACACACACACACACACACACACACACACACACACACACACACACACACACACACAAACACACACAAACACACACACACACACACACAAATATACACAAATACCTCAATTCGCACGCATAAAAAGAAAAAAACAAAGATATTTTGGGATTCCAAATGAAAAGGCAATAGTTTATCACTCATGACTCCCAAACGGTTTAACTTTTTTTATTTCAAGCGGCCAATGTTAGCGAACGTTTCCATTAATTTTTTATATACAATCCATCAAGTCAATCCGGCGTATCAATATAATAAAGAAAAAAATTCGAAATAAATATTTAAATTTTTAAGCGCACTGTTGCATTTTTAAAGCGACTTGTGTGTGTTCAATGATTGCCGACATTTTCACAAAAGATGCACTGATAACGTTCAACAGAAGACTTGCCAACAACTTCTAATTCTTCGCCAATGATTGCCTGTGTAGCTGGCATCCATTAATTTTTGTTTCTTCTTTGAATAAATGCAAGCCTTAATTAGTTTTTATTTCTGTGACGCAACAAAATTTCGTGAAGCCTTTTGGTGCTTTCGCATTTGAAAAGTTATCAAAACATCGTTGCACAACGCCATCCATCCAGATATGTCTGCTCTCTTAGCCATCAATGCTTCCCTTCCACTGACCACAGCAGCGCACCTTTCCACTTCCCTGCTGGCCACCACGATGGCTCCTCCACTCACTCCATACCACCTCTCCGTCCATGACCCCTTCTTTCATCACCATCACGGTTTTTCCAAGCAACAACAGCAACAGCAACAAGGTTCGAATCATCACCACAGTGACAAGCACTGTCAACATCCCGATTCTAGTCCCTACGGTGGCTCCCTCAAGCAAAGGCATAAAAGTCGCAAAGAGAAACAAAGTCGAACAAAGACAACCTCCAAGCTATTGCGCAACCTCATCAACGCAAGCAAACGAGAAAACAAAAAAAGCCGCTTAAAAAATTTTACGACTTCGATTGCACAACCGCCCTTACGATCGCCTTCCCTTTTTACGTCACTAACACCGCCATTAACTACTTCATCAACGTTATTATCGCCACAACCAACATTATCGCTATCAGAAAAATCGTCGTTGTCATCGTCACCATCGTCGTTGTCCTTTCCATCATCATCACCATCGTCGTTGTCTTCTCCATCATCATCACCATCGTCGTTGTCTTCTCCATCATCATCACCATCGTCGTTGTCTCCTTCATCATCATCATCATCATCATCATCATCATCATCATCATCATCATCATCATCATCATCATCATCATCATCATCACCATCGTTGCCGATAATCGAACCGTCTTCAGAATCATCTTCGCCATTACTATTGAGCAAAGCGAAGAAGAGGGCAGGCAAGGGGGCGGTTAAGAAAAGAGTCAAAAGGAGGGTGGTGAGAACAACGAAAACTTCAAACGACAAACGAGTGCAACTTTACAACGACTTCACCAGCCATTACTTCCAGACCACAAGCGGGGGAGCAGTCAGTCTCAGTGCCAAGAGGGACAGTCTGTCAAGTGAGCCACTTTGTTACTTCATTGCTTCACACCATAGTCCACGCTGCTTAAACTTTAAGCGTCTTTTTTGAGTGTTCGAGGAAGTTTTTCAACGACTAACTTGTTTTTTTTTATTAATTTTTTATCCGTTTAACAACGATGAAAAAGATTTTTTATGACCTAACAGCACGTATGATGTATGCGTGCAAGTTGAATTATTTGTAGTCATAACTCCGAAGGAGCTTTCAATCATATATGCATCAGATAAAAGACCCAAATTTTTAACTGCTCCAGGCATGTTTATTAAAGTCTAGTAATATTTGTATATATTTTCTATACATATATACATCAATATATGTCTGACGAGAAACATTCTGCCTCACATCACAGCCATCGTCGTTTCCATCATTTTCAGCTTGTTCATCTTATTTTTCAATCTCCTAAACTGTTTTTCGCCTATTGGCTTCACACTCGACGTGTTGGCATCACATTTATCGGTGTTTTTATCGAATTTTTTTCATTTAATCTTGCAACCTGCAATCAGGTTCTTTTGATTCTATCATAAATTATTCTTTCGATAGGACCTTTAAGGTAATAGTAATGTTCGCAACGATGTTTTGACTAAACTGCAAATGGTTATAAACAACGTGTAATGCAGTAATTGGAGGTAAATTGATGCCTTTTTGAAGGATCACACACCAACGACTGCATAGAAAGCATACAAAACATAATTGGACAAGCAATTGACGTCAAATGGAGAGGGGTTGGCGGAATTCTGAATGTGCTGCAAAGAAAAAGATAAGAGGTCCAGGGTTTTGTTTGGATGGTATGGAAGAAGCATGAAGCAAACACGTAACTGGAGCTGCATTAAATTAAATTAAAAATATAACGCACCTACGGCCCAGCATCACAGGCGCAGATAAAGAAGGAAACAGACCGAGGGAGAGTTCAATTGAGGGATGAAATGCGGAAACATGGGGAGTTTATAAATATTCTAATGAGGTCAATTGAAATTTTAAATATGATACTTTTGACTAGTGACTGCACGTTGATGTTTTATATTAATATAGAATATTATTGGAGCAATAAAAATAGAGCTAGAAGCAAAAAAGAAAGAAGAAGAAGAGAAGAAGACAAAAAAGAAAAAGTGAGTAAAAAAAGAAAGAAGGGAGAAGAAGAGAAAGGGAAGATGAGAAAGAGGGAGAGAGAGAAAGAGAGAGAGAAGAGGTAGGAGGTGATGGATAGCGAAGGTTGGCAGTAAAGCACACTTGGACTGAGCACTCCTCTTAAGTGCCTGTGTTCCTCTTTTATTGGCTCTTCGTCAAACTTTTATTAATTTCCAGCTCCTCGATAGACACCTCGTGACATTTTATGTCTTTTTGGTCAATAACGTTTCATTTACACTTTCCATACAATCATTTGTTTTTATAGCTTTTATTGGACTTTTTTTTTCAAAATAAATAGTTTGGAGTTGAGGCAGTAAACTTTATCTTTTCATGCTGGTTAATTTCCTTTGTTTTTTATATGTTTAAGAAATTTTATACTCTTTTTATTGCAAAAGTTTGATAGCCAATTTCAAAAAAGTCATTCAGCAATAAAAGATTCTTAAACGTAACTACTATATTTGCTCAGTTCCGAGAAATCAATAACCTTATAAATAATTAAACATGCAAATCCTTAACGAACTTATTATTTAAAATTTTAATGCCTTAATTAGCTTCTCAATCACTTTCCCTTCAACTCAAAAGCACAGCACCAAGAAGTTCAAAATGTTGCATAATTTGGTTTTATTTCAGAAAGTTTGAATAACTTCCCGACCCGGCTCTTTTTTTCTGCGTCAAACGTTTCCAATCATTCATAGCCTCGAATGTATTTTAATTCTTATTATAGTCATTTGCTAGCCAGCTTGTCATTTTATGTATAATTCTTTCCACGACTCCACCACACAGCCGTCTTCCGCGTTTTCTTCCTCTGCGACCTCATCTCCAGCCTCTCCGACTGTCACCTCAAACTCATCTACTCCCCTCACACCCAGAGGTAACATCCATCATCACCTCCATCATCACATCCATCATCACATCCATCATCACCTCCATCATCACCTCCATCATCACATCCATCATCACATCCATCATCACCTCGATCATCACCTCCATCATCACCTCCATCATCACCTCCATCATCACATCCATCATCACATCCATCATCACCTCCATCATCACCTCCATCATCACCTCCATCATCACCTCCATCATCACATCCATCATCACATCCATCATCACCTCCATCATCACCTCCATCATCACATCCATCATCACCTCCATCATCACATCCATCATCACATCCATCATCACCTCCATCATCACTTCCATCATCACCTCCATCATCACCTCCATCATCACATCCATCATCACATCCATCATCACCTCGATCATCACCTCCATCATCACCTCCATCATCACCTCCATCATCACATCCATCATCACATCCATCATCACATCCATCATCACCTCCATCATCACCTCCATCATCACCTCCATCATCACCTCCATCATCATCTTCATCCTCATCTCCATCATCACCTCTATTATTGTTATCTTTATCTTCCTCATCAGCGAAAATCCAAACTCTCTAAAATAACCCTTCATGGTTTTAAGAATAGTTTTTTCATCATCGCCCACTTGTTTATCATACTTTTCTTTTCATCTTTTTTTCCTCGAACCTTTTCATTTAATCACGTCTTTTTTTAACAGGGTCGATTACCTTAAGAAAGTTTCCGCACGAAAATCATTTTATTATTTTTATTCTTATTTTCATCCTCATCACCACCATTTTTAATTCTAGTGTCTCCATCACTAATTGTATAAGTATTATTCAAAATGAATTTTCAGACTTTTTCAATGGTAATTCAGGGCATAAATTTTATTTTCATAGTCTAGTAAATGCCAGTTTTTTTATTGACGATAAACAATTTTTTCATGACTTTCTTTCACCACCAATCAACCACCCATTCTGTCCTCCTTCTTTCAATTAAGTTCTTCTCTTTTCATTATTATATTTTGTATATTTTCACAGATCGTTTGTAGTTATACATTTTTAACTCCTTTATAATCTTATTCTACGGAAAAGTGCTCAAGTACTGCAGTAAAATACAAAATGTGTTGTTAGTGCTGCATTAACCCGGCATTCTTAGTACTTCTTCGTTTTTTGCTACATTTATAGCAACAAACAAATAAAGTGCGGATGAATGAAAAGTGATTAATCAGAGCGAAATTGAACAAGGTAGCTCTTTTTGTGGTTTGACGCGCCTCTAACAAGACTCGTTTATGCATTATATTTGATTAAAAAAGGTTTTATGTTATTTAAAAAACCGTTTTTTAACGCAAAATTTTATTTTTTTATAAAACGCTAGCTTGGAAGCAAAAGTCTTCGATGAGATATAGCTTCACAGGAGTTATCATCGAAATGTCCCAAAATGTCAGGAAACATGGCATTGACTGTATCGTTAATACCCTCACAGGTACCTCTGTATCAGAAGGAACAAGCGGATTTATACCCACCCATCCGTAAGACAACTCTATTTTCAGTTCATTTAAAAGCAAATTGCACCCTTTGTGAACCTCTTAAACTTTCTTCTTTCTGCACCAATGTTTGTCTTCTACATAATTGTAGTCGTTAGTTTTTTTTTATTTTATTCTCGTTTTTGTTTTTGGAAAACGAAAAAAACACAACATATCCTCCAACTCTGTTTGCAGCGCAATAATGGAAAATATAAAAAGTATACTTATAATGCGTAAATGTGGTTTTTTTGTTTCTGTATTATCTCAGTCGAAAGGTGGTTTTAGCTAATTTGCACGGCGCCAGTTCATGTTTTATAGCTGGTCAATGAGTTAATTGAGTTTCTTTCACCGCAGCTCCAAAGAGCTATTATTACTAAGTGTTTTCAAAGAAGTGCTTATCTTTGATCTAATTTTGCAAACATTGATAACAAAAACCTATTCAATCTCCTTAATCGTTGATTTAACTGAGATGCTTATGTAATGTAAGTCATGGGGGTTGCGGCATTTACTCTATTACCCAACTATCGCCTTTTTTCTGGCTAACCCATAATGAGGACGAATAGAATGTCACAATAAGGCGCAAGATAGGAAAGTCCAAACAATCATTTAGTTATTTTAAACTGAATTTTGATTCCATAAAATACTTCCTATTACTACATGCAGGCTGGTTTTCTCATGTGCTATTCTCAGCAAATTCCCACTGCTCTGTCTTATTTAAACCCTTCGTTGTTTAACTTTTCAAAAATATAGTTGTTACCCACTTCTCTCACTCAAACCTTCCTCCAGTCTCTCAACAAAGACTGCTGGTTTGACGAGAAGTTGTTAAGCAACAACTACAACGTCTACATCAGTCACTCGTATCCTGCCCTGTTGCCTCTTTGCCAGCGCTGGAGCAAGCGCAAGCCAGCCAGACGTCGTCGTGATACCTCGCCTGTGCAGCGCAACTGGTCTCAACTCCACCATCGGCATCTCCATCAGTCTCGACAGTACCATCAAATACATCACCTTCCTTCTTCTCATCAGCGTCATCAACAAAAACATCCTCATCATCATCATCATCCCCGACATAATCATCATCGCTTTTATCATCATCACCTTCGATCTTATTTTCATCGTCAACTTCATCTTCTTTCTCCTCATCCCCATCGTCACCAACGATATGAAATTTCATTAAATCAAAGTGTTACATTGTCTAGACACTACCACCACCACCTCCATCACAATCATGACTTGTCACGCAGACGTGAAGACAACAAAGATAACAAAAAAACAAACAACGTCAATAAACGCATAAAAAGAGGAACATTAATTGGAAAATCAGTGCATCTTTCTTATAAAATGCCAAAAAGAAATATCTCACATGAATATTCTAATAGTGGTGGACAAACTTGGTCCAAGGAAAGGAGAAGAGTAAGAAGGAGACAGAGGAGGATGAGGAGTAGGAGGATGGTTTTGGATCGGTACGAGAGGGTGTGCATGAGGAAGTGGTACATGGGGGCCTCTATTGAAAAGAGGATGAAGGTTAAGGTCTTCCCTCTTTTGCCTGTCCACAATCTGCCGCCCAGTGTTCTCTTCATCACCATGAGTGTCAAGCCCAGTGAGTTCGAGGTGAGACTCAACGAAAGCATGTGGAACATCAAAAGCCTCTCTCTGCACTCCAACCCTCACGAGGAGGTCACCAATGAGGGTGAAGAAGGCAGTGGAGATGGCGACGATGAAAGCGGTAATGGTGAATACGGCGATGATGATGATGATGGTGAGTTTGATAATAATGGGAGTGACGACGTTGTGGATGCTGGCAAGGATCATGATGCTGGTGCTTCAAATACACAACTCGACGCTGCTTTGCAATCGGAAAAAAAGTTTCAACTGGCTGACAAAAAAGAAACAAATAGAAATGTTATCTTCGCCAATGACAACAACCGTTCTTTTATCTCTGCGACCCGCGTATACCACAGCGCTACTACTACTAACCCGAACAAAATCAACGACAAAAATTATAATTATAATAGTAATATCAGAAATGTCAATAGTAATAATAATAATAATAATAATAATAATAATAATAATAATAATAATAATAATAATAATAATAATAATAATAATAATAATAATAATAATAATAATAACATAAATAAAAACCAGAGCAAATATTCAAGAAATTATCAGCAGGCACAGAGTAGTGAATACAGTGATCGACACCACAAGGAAAACAACGGCAACCTTATGAATGCTTTATTTCTCCACAACTCATCTCATTACACTCCGCGCCACTCTGAAACTCACTTCACTACCACTCCGTTCCGTCCTGCAACGAAGCTTTATACCGACAGTAGCGTTAGTGAACTTCAAAACAACCTAAAAATTATTGAGCCTGACATCAAAAACAACAACGCTTTCAACGTCAACAGTGGCCTTAGCAGTAACAACTTCTCCGACCAACTACACACAGCCACCAAAGACCCTTATAACTTTAACACTGCAACCATCGCAAATGTCTTGAAAACCAAGTCTAATTTTATACATTCGTGGAATATGTTGAAAATCAAATATTTAAACTTCCCAAACAGAAATAAAGATCACACAACAACTGGCTATAATTCAAACAAAAACAAGACTTCTTATCAGAATAAATGGATTTTCACGAAAGTTACCACCGCTCCGCACACTACACCGTGTATTGTCTGTAGGAGGAAGAACCTGGGAGGAGGTGCAATAAATACCCAAACTGAAAAAGTCCTTGGTGAAAGTCAAATCACTTCTCCTACAAAGCATGCCAAGAGTGTTTTGTTAAGAACAAATCCAGCGGAGAAAACGACATTTCGTAACAAATTGACCACTAGAAGATATAAGTTATCATATAGCAGAAAACAAAAATTCGCGCATAAAAAGAAAAACATACATTCTTATAAAAACAAAATAACATATACAAAAAAAATTAACAAAAAAAAATTATATCATCAAACTTTTAGAGACAAGAATCTCGAAAGAACGAAATTCACAAGTCAGCAGTCATTCAACAAGAGAGGGTGGCATAGGGTGGGAGCGGGAGTGGTTGGGAGGTCAATCCACTATGGCCCCCAAACGAAGCCTGGTGATGCCAGGGTACGGCAGCAGGCAACGAAGCACAAGACCAGGCTGAAGAAAAGCTGTTGGAACCTTCTGAGGAGCTCAGGTTGTGTGTCGACCACCAGACCCCCTCTGCGCCACCCTTCGACCAGTCCCCTCTTCCGCAGAAGACCTTCGAGAAACAACTTCAGACACACCTCCTTCCTCATGTGATGTTTCGTGTCGTATGTCGAGTTGTTGTATTTTAAAAATGCTTTTTTGTGTCGCTGTTTGTATCATTGCCACCCCACAAGCCTTTCTTCGTTCTTCTTCCTTTCTGACTTCCCACTTCCCCATCATGCCTTCGCGCCAGCGTCGATAAATTAGCGTAAATATGTTTTTAATAATATTAATAATAATTGGTTAGACTTAAGTGAGTCGAATAATGCAAAAAAGTTTTTGAAAGTGCTACTTGAAACAATTATTAGTTTTTTCTGAATAAATTCGTTGGCTTTTTAAAGATGAATAATGTAAGTTGTAAGGAATTCCTTCTTAGAAATCAATCTTACGCAATCCCGCAACATATTCGTTAAGTGTTTCAAAGTTGTTTCTGTGCTGAAGTCTGAATGGATTATTTCAAATTCAAACGTTTTCTATATTCATCAACATTTCATACTGTGGCATATGTTGTGTTTTTAGAATATGGATTTTCAATGTATGAAAACCAATAGAGTTATTCTGACGATACAAAGATGTGGATTTCAATACATTCTTGTTCAAGCATTATATTAATAAACTTTTCAATTCTATGTGAAAGTTGTAAGTTTTTTTTATTAAAGTAAACATTTAAAATGTATACTCGTATCCACGTTTGTATCGATTTCAATGTATTTTTTTACGAAGTTTATTTATTAAATTTATTTTGAGTATTTTATCTTACATTATACATGAATATTTTCAATTTTTCTTTTACAAATTCGCATTTTACATTCTTTGTTCTTGTTCTTTTTCGCCTCTCACCCTTCACAGTCAATCTATTTAAACTCTGGCGATTGATCAATAATTTGATTTATTTTTTTATTTTTTTAGGAAAAATAAAGAATACAATGATCTAGTACTAATTCAGATAATTACATGTGAGTAACACGATGTTTATGAGATTATCAGAGTTATAACTCAGAAATATTTCCAAAATGAGCTAAAAAAAACCCCATAACCTGCAATAGAGCTACTAACAACGCAAAACATAAATTGCAGTAAGGTGGCAAAGAAATATGGCCAATTTATTTAAAATTAGGAAAAAAATTTTTTTTTGATGGAACACAGGAGGCGGTGGCAACGTGGTGACATGCCGATCACCCTGCTGGGCATCCGTTGAACCAACATAAATCTCCTTCATAAGCCATTATAACGAGGCTCGGTACTTATTAGCTCAAGATATTTTTATCCTATCTTTAGGCATTTTAGCTATTCACTATTTTCATGTGTAGTTTTGTCAAAAGCTTTTTCATTTTTTTGTTAATCTTCATTTTCTACTTCTACACACCGTTTATAATTGGATTCTATGACATTTGAATAGATGTAGGACTTTAAAAAATAACAATAAATCTAAATTTCAAGAATGTTCGTACAAAGTGGTAATGTTTGAATGAAGGAATGTAATTGAAGTGGAAAACTGTAGAAGCTAATAACAATGATCAGGGTTGAAGATACTATTGCCAAGGTGTTTATCGGAATGGCGACTGTGGAACGGTGTTGAACTAGATGATAGATATGTGGAGAGATGTGATAAAAATAAGCAAAATAATCAAAACATGTTCCATTAATTTCAAAAGTTGCAAAAAAAGAACGAAGAAACAAAGCGAATGAAAGTGATTGATAGAGAAAAGATCGAGTGTACGAGCTTGAAGAAGAATTTCAAGATAAGTTAATAAAAACGTGCGTGGAAGTAGAATATTTGAGTTTCAATGAAATATAAAAGAACCACATATATATGTATTTATATATTCTGATATAATCTGGTATATTCAGATATTGGAAACGAGACGAATAAGATATTTGATACAAACAGAGCCAAAGACGTTGCTCAGAAAATGGTGGGAGGAATCTTAACCGGGTGGCTCAGATTCATTCGCCGAACATGCTGGTCCACAGCTGGATGAACTCCGTCTTGTCGAGAGCTCCGTCCTTGTTCTGGTCAAACATCTCGACCAGTTGCATGGCTGCAGCAGGCTCCATCCCGAGCCTCTCCTGCATCACCGTGGCCAGCTCTTCAGGACTCAACATGCCGTTGCCGTCTTGGTCGATCCGATCGAAGCAGTCGTTGATGTCATTTTTCCTGTTGTGTTGAGAAACGGGTTTTTTTTGTTGTGGTGGTTGTTTTTTTGCTTTTGTGGGTTTTTATTGATTGTGTTGCTGTTGGTGTTGTCTTGGATTTTTTCGGTTGTGCGTTGCCTGTTTTTCTTGTGGTTTGTGAATAAAGAATTTTCACTGTTGTGATTTTTGGTTCTAGTAGGAGTTGTGGTTGAATTATTCAGGATTAAAGTTTTGATTTCGTACATATAAAATGGTTATGAATCAGAGAAAAAAAAGGTAAACACTCGTTTTTCGGATTATTTTGTATTAGTTGAATTATAAATTTTGTCAATTCAGATCAAGTTTGATCCTCTCGAGCAAAAATAGGCAAAATAATTCTCAAAAAATTAATTTTTTTACAAAACAAAAACGAAATAATAGGAGGTTATACTGAGCTTTGATCGTGAAAAACCCTTGACCATTGAAAAAAAATTTTTTATTCAAGCTCAAAGTTATATAGAAAGTTATATTTTAGGGTGAAAAAAAGTTGGCAACGAAATCATAAAGAAGACAATGCTAGAAATAACACGGAGAAGCATTCGTGCTTAGAAGCACATACCTCATTACTAATTAGTGGCCTGTTCCTTCTAATCCACTTTTTTTTGAAAAAAATACAATTCTGCTTGAGAGGAATCAATACGGTTCGTGTCTTCCCATGCGGTTTGATTCTTTTGAACCTCTAAATTGAATTCATCTTCGCCACGAGTCTTGAAGTTTCAGCAACATCGCAACCCCACCACACAACTTCCTCACAATGACGTGTTTGCTGAATAACTTTGCAGTCATTTATTCAGCTATTCGTCTAACTTGCCAAATAATTCATGTATCTTTCGTCAACAAAATTGCTTCCATCATGTTGACATGCAATCTCTTTCGGGGTCATAGAATGATTGCAGTTATAAACTATAGAGATAAGTGAATATTTTTATGGATTATCGATATTCGTGTAAATAACGTCCAATAACGGAGTACATCGTTGAAAGCCAGAAAATCATTTTGAAGAAATTGAAAATTAATTTGAAAAAGTATGAAATGTGAGAAGAGAGTTTGAAAAAGCTCAAAATGAAGCGGTTCTTGGTCGTGTGGTTACGACCCAGACAATGCTTATATCCTGGCATCTCTTTCGGCGTTTCGAATTCAAATTGATATGTCAAAAGATGTTTTTTTTTTATTTTAAACATATTTTTTTTATTAAACTAACTTTTTTATTTTAATTTGCAAGTGTGTTTCTTTGTAAAAAAAAAAGCACCGCAAATATTGTCGATATGCTTCTCATTTTGTTATTTTTCGTGTTATGAAAAAGTAATGTTTTATTCAGTTATAATAAATAAAACCATGAAGAATTTTGTTTTGAATATATATTGCGTACTCAAAAGGCACTAACACGATCATACATTACCGAACATACGTCTGAAACAGATGAATCTATAATTTCTTTTAAATTTTTATTTATCCATCTTCATCTGGAAAATTCAAAAAATAAACAAAGCACGAACGGACTTCAGATATTGAACAGATTGAACCTTCATATACCGTATTCCTAATCTGTAATTGCAATCTGTACAAACTAAATTCAAACTTCAAAGTTGTTTTTAACTTGTAAAAAATTCAAAAAATCAGATTTTGTTGACTTATTTTTATTCAAAAAACCTAGAATTAATTTTAATTAGTTAGGACCTTTTGACTAAACGTCCACATTCAAAGCCATGGCTTACTCAAGTTTTTCGAGTCATCCCAGCATGAAGTCTGCTTATTGCGAATTGTCACTTTTCAAACTTAAACTTTCTATTGAACTCGCCTTTTAACAAGGGATTGGCTTTCAACATTTGGAAGGAAGAACAATAAAGTGATCATCAAATATTGAACGTTCGAAGGTTGGGTTGAACATTTAAACAAATTTTGATATCAATTTTGAAGGTAAAGCACTTAAGAAGTATCCTTAATCAAAAATTTTTTGAAGAAATTTATGAATTTTAAAGACTTGACCACGAATGAGAAAATCTTCATGCGGTTTGGAACGATGAACGAATCATCTCAAAGGTCCTTCTGGAAGCCCAATCGACTAGTGAATATTTAAAGAAATTATAGCTAATGCAGATTTACAAATCCATTGAACCGAAAGTTTCATAAAAAATTGAAAACCATGAATGCATTATGAAAAAAAAATTCTCACGAAGTTTTTTTTTCACTATTTCAATATATTTTTAAAATATTTTTGGTCTGCATGTTATCTTTTAAGATTTTATTAAGCCTCAGAAAATGAGAAAAACAGGGTTAAGACCTTGAGTTATTAAAAATTTTTTAAATACATAAAGGATGGCTATAAAACGAAATTTATTGTTTGGAAATAACTCGAGAATCGACAAAGCACAAGGTTGAAAAAAAATATCATTTTTTTATTGAGTTTCATTGTTCGCTTTATTGATAATTTTGTATGAAAGCTCCTATCGTTGTAAAAGTTTATATACTCTCAACCCAAAGAAATATTACTTTACACTTCTATCCTCAAAAGTTGGAAAAAAAATGTTATATTGCTTCTTCAAAATTCTTCAAAAAAAGTTCTCTTCTATTTCCAAATATATTTGTGCAGGGGAAACAGAAGACGAAACCTAGACAGAAGAGGTGATTGATTTATCGATGCCTGCCTTTGACTCATGCAGCCAACTTAGATATTCACGCAAATATTTATCAAACGTGGATGCAAATATTTAGAAAACCCAAATTCGGCATTCATCAAACCTAAATGAAACAATCATTTTTGTACTTTCGTGGTTGCATATTGGATTAACGAATGATTCCAACACCGCTGAAGGTTTAGACGAAACTTAATCTATTGGATTTCGTTTTTTTTATTAGCTGGAAATTAGTCATGTAAACAAATTCGCAAGAAAATACCTTCGAAAAACCTAATAAAAGGGAATTTTCGGGATTTCAATTATTTTGCATTAGGAGAATAAATAGTGTTATTTTTCAAAAAAACTACTGTGAAAATAGAAAACGTTGCAGCTTCCATTTGTTACACGAAAGTTTTCTAAAAAAAATAAATCGCGATCTTGTTCATGCAATTCAGATCAAACGCCTGCTGAGTTTTCACATTATTTTCTATTTTATTATTTTCCAAATAAAAAGTTTTTTTTTCGTTTTTTGAGTTGTCTAGGGCAACAGACAGCCATTCCGAAGCTCAATGGAGAACGTCGTATTATCACCGAATCTCATTTTTCGACAATTTCCGAACAATGTGTGTCCTTGAAAACTTTTCCGTATATTCTTCATTCACTAAACAACCATTATGGCTTTCAAGACGAACGATGCATTTCAGCTTATTTTTATTGAGCATCTTTTTCAAGTGTTGAATTTTTTTTAAATTGGAACAGAGCATAAAAACAATGAATTTCTTTTATAATTCAAAAGATTTGTTTTAAACAGCAGCTCGCCTTAGGATGGGGCGTTGAAACTGATTTATTAGGAGTTCTTAATCTAAACTTTAAAAAATATATTTTATAACTTTTTTTTCAATTTCTGACTTCAAATAAGGTTTACCACCAGTTTTTGATTGAAAAAAAAATGTTGCAATCGAAAAATTCAAACCTCTCAAACCAGCTCATACTTTTGAAGCATTAGAATTAAAAGCGCTTGGAAATGCATGCTTAAAATTTTCCAAGTTTCGAAGTTTTGTGATTTTTTAAAACTTAAACAAAATTAACTTTTTGCAAAACTTAAACAAAATTAACTTTTTGCAAAACTTAAAGAAAATTGACTTTTTGCAAAACTTAAATAAAATTTTACATAAAACGCAGTTTTGTCCCAATTGGGAACTATAATTCTTCGAAAAAGTTAATTTTATTCATGTTTAATAGGCATACCCGGAGCAAATAACAAAATCAATAGAGTGAATAGAACTTGAAACACCGATGAAGCTATAAACACTAAATACGATGTCAAAACGTAATACAGCTCCATTTGTTTTAAAAAAACGTAAAGTCCTTAATTTTTTTCAGTCTGTGCACGCATTGACCTCAAATCTACTATGAACGACAGCAAATACACCAACGCCCACATCACCACGTACATGGCTTTGGCTTCAGTGTAGAAGCCAGCGAATTCTTCAATGTCCAGCTGGCCATTCCCATCCTTGTCAAAACTCTTCAGAAGCACCTGGATCTTGTCAGAGGGGAAGTTGAAGGGGGGCTTGTCGAGGATGGCGCCTGCCTCCTCGAGGCTGATGAAGCCGTTGTTGTCCACGTCATACTCACGGAACTTCGGAAGCAACTGGGCCCGACTGGAAAATGATTGTGAAGGTGGTGGGTCGGTGGGTAGATTGTTGGGTGGATGAGTTGGTGGGTAGATTGGTGGGTGGATGAGTTGGAGGGTGGATGAATTGGATGGGGGATGGGTTGGTATATTGGTAATTGAGATGGATTGGAAATTTGGTGAATTGGTTTTTGGGCGGAAGAGATGGTTGGTGGGTGGAAAAGATGGTTGGTGGGTGGAGAAGATGGTTGGTGGGTGGAGAAGATGGTTGGTGAAAAGGTGAGTTGGTGATTTAGTGGAGGTAGGAATGTGTTGGGAATTGATAAAAAGCTGATTGCTGGATGCCTTCGTGTATAGATGGGTGGATAAAGAAGATATCAAATTGGTAGATAATTTGGTAAGAGAGTGGGTTGTTTAGTGGGCGGCTTGGTGAGTACGTGCCAAATCAAACGCGTCAAAGGTTGTTAGTCTGAAATAAGCTTCGTTGAAGATTTTTTCAGTTGAAAAAATATTGAAAAAACGACTTATTTATTGCGTATTTCAAACTATAAACTTTAATTTTATCTAATTAAACTTTTAAAGTTAATATAACAAAAACGCACAAATAGGAAACAGAATTATTAATATTTTGTTTTTGATAAACTTCTTTGCGTATGTTTGGTGCCACTTTTGACAGACGAACAAGTGAGAGAGAGTGACTGAGGGGAATGGCTGATGAGCATTTTTGATCAATCATTCTTTGGAACACCGATCTTATGAATTACATGAACCGCTTCATCAAATTTTTTAAGGAAGGTTTTTCCCAATGAAATTTTTACTCCTATTTTGATTAATAATTTTTTCGCCTGCTTTTTTTTAGCAATTGAATAAGGGATTTTTCGCAATATTTTTGAAATTAATTCAAATTCAATCCTGGTTTTTTCGAGCTGCTCACGAGAAAGTTTGACACGCAGATACGTCTACATAAATTCTTCAAAGACGCATCTGGGATGCTACACAATGACACTAAAACAACAAAGCAACGTCAATAAAATCGCCAAATAAAAATGAGTTGAAATTCCAAAGAAATAATTTAACTCTGCTTATAGATTCTTTATGCTTGCCTTTTCGAACAAATTATACAATTGCAGGAGCTTTGAAGGTTTGCAATAGAATCTATTCGGAGAACAGCACCATGCACGGAAGGCATCCAGGTCTGAGGTGGGGTCACCAATTCATTCGATGTCACTGCGAATAAAGGGGCATCAGTTGGAAAGGTCGAGGTGGCGAGGATCGCGTGTCGAGGTATGGACAAAGCGCCGTCCCAAACATTATTTTCTTAAACTAATTGATTGATCTAGTGTTTCATCAAATCAATTTCCACGCTGTAGTTGTATTTATTGAGAGCATGGTTGAATGCGATCCAAATTGAATTTTTAAGATCTTCCAAGATTTATGGGAGCACAAAGGGCGACAACTTGAACAGCGTGCTGTAGTATGGGAATACATGGATGGCACGCGTTGAGTGATTTTTCAGTTGCTTGGTTAAATAAATAAATAATATTTGAAATTCAGATGTTAAATCGATTATAAATAAAAATATTAATTCGAATATAAAACGAATTAAACTTCAAAAAATGCATTGTCGAAATTTTTATTCGGAAATTTGTGTAACGACTAGAGATAAGATAATTATGCGAGGCACCAGAACAAAAGATGGGAACAAGCAAAAAGCAGAAAAACCAAAGTAGAACAAATCACACTGAAAAAATTGATGAAACCGAATTATACCAGAGATAGAGAAGTTAGGCACGAAAAAGAAAAATTAAGAAAAATCTCAGAATTCTATCACTAGAAGTTACCGAAAAAACTTTTTAGTCTTTTGAATACGTGCATATTTTAATAATTTACATTTAAAAAAAATACTTTTGAATTTTTTTTGATAAATAAGTGTAATTTCTTGACATTAAAAATGAAATATTCAGTTTAATTGAAACAGTACATTCAAATTTATACTGAGGATATCTGAATGACTGGAAACATAATGAAATAAAAAAATTGAAAAATTTTTTTAAAGATGAGATTTTTCCATAACTCCATAGTAAAAGTTGCATTTCAAAGTAAAAAGTAAATAATTCTGCAAGAAAAACCTGGAAGCACTGCTGCACTGGTGTGAAAGCATCATCGCACGGGCATGATGTTACAGACGGAGATAATTGCTTGACAAATAAAAAAAAATTTAGATACGAAGCTAATAAATGTTTTCAAATGTTACAAATTGGCTATTTCGGGTGGGAATGGACGAAGGAAAGAGTGCAGACAAAGTGTGTGTTTGTGTAGATGTCTGTGTATATGTGTGTGTGCGCGCGCGCGCGCGCGTGTGTGTGTGTGTGTGTGTGTGTGTGTGTGTGTGTGTGTGTGTGTGTGTGTGTGTGTGTGTGTGTGTGTGTGTGTGTGCGTGTGTGTGTGTGTGTGTGTGTGTGTGCGTGTGTGTGTGTGTTTGGGTGGGTTGGTGCGTGTGTGTGTGTCTAGGGGGAAGCGCGTGCATAAAGAAAGCACTGGGGATAATTACAATGCAGCATATAAGTAACTTTTCTACATATTTTCACGCATAATTTACGAATCTTATTCAGAAATTGTGAAAGTATGATTGACTAGTTTATCAAAACTAAGATTATGAGAAAAGTCCAAAGCTGAATAAGAGAGGTTAGTCTGAAGGAACAGAAATGGGCTTATTGCTTGGTATGCTTTTGTTGAAGTGATGCCAAGTGGAAGGCGCGATCGTAAAGTTTGGTGATGGAAGGGACGATCGGAGAGAACGAAGAAGATATAAAGATACTTTGCTGCTGCTGTCTGAATGCAATATACAAAAAGTGGGAGCATTTAATGGTTAAGGAAAGAAATGTTGATGATGATAACCAGAAAAGACGGCAGGTATTGAACTAAGAAAAACGGGTGGGTGAGGCCCGAATAAAAATTTTAAGAAAGTGTGCGCTATACGAAATGATTTTAAAAACATACTCTTTCGAAATAAATTAAGCACTTTGAATAAAGGAAGCTTCCAGGTGGTTTTGGGTCGCTTTTTTTGTTATGGCTTGAGGCCCATTGAGTCCCTATTGTAATAGCTAATCATTTAGCTTTTCACATTTCAAGCTGTTCCGCTCTTGGCTCCATTGTTTAATAATTTTCAAATTTATTTTCCTGCAAAAACTATTTGATTAAAATTTGAGATTTTGAAAGCTCCCTAAAATGTAGTTATGGAAGTTTGCAACGGCTGCAAACTCAGATCAAGCACTAGTTTTTTAAACAGCTTTTAACGAAGAAAAGCTTTCAGGCTGCCAACCAGCTTCAGCGCCACTCCAACGAACGGAGTGCTCTCAAGTGAAAAGGTAAAAGCAACAGCTTCCGCATTCAATCAATCGACTTGTTTGCAACCAGAAAAACCAAGTAAAACAGCAAAAAATATATTTATGGGTCTAAGACTCGCAAATAAGTTCACCTCCATGAGAATTGCTCGAAATAATTCAATTTAAGGCGGTCTTCCACCACTACTGTTCTTAACTCACTGAAACAGTGTTAACCTTTGCGTTTCAAGTCAAAGTTCTGGATATTTAGAACTTTAAATTTGAATATTAAATAAAGATTTTCAAATGCCCACGTCACCATAGTGATGTGAATGACATATCTTGCGAGAATTCAGTTAAATTCAGTTGGATTATATTCTCAAGTTTCAATAAATTCAACATTTGACACAACTTAAAACTGTGAAATCTTAACTGTATCAACTACTGTTTAAAAATTCAGTTTATATTAAGTCGCAGCAAAATTTATGAGCTGTGAAGAAAATTAAAATTTTTCAAACTTTTGCAGTATATATGATTGAATAGTTACTTACTGATACTTTACTTCACACTAAAAGCAAAAAAACTTTTTGATAAAATATAAATATTTATTCACGTGAATTGTTAGCAAATTCTTCACCAAAAGTGACTTTTGCTCACATGCCATCAACAACTCACGACCTCCGGTATAAGCTGCCTTCATCAGATAGTCTCGACAAATATGGCGGGTTCATGGCACTCCAATATTTTTTCCAACTGACTGATTAAATTCGGCGTTATACAAATCACCTAGACTGGCGCATAGTGGATACGAGCGCTGCCTTAGCATGAGTCTACGGAAGAGACTGCAGACCCGCAGGAAACAACATGCGTGTGGTTACTCCTAATTACGCCTCACACTCGCTTTCCTCGGCCACTCTAACGCCCTAATAATCACTTGTGCAGGCGGTTTAAAATAGCTTCAAATTTTAATTCGTGCAAGAGTGGATAGAATGATAAAATAATGAAGTACTTTGGAAAATTAAATATTGTGAGTAAGAAAACTAAAATTTTCAAATATATCATGCGCTGAAAATTTTGTCAAAAGATCTTTTAAGTTTGGTTTATGAAACCATAAAGTATAATAAACGTAGCCAGCGCCATTAGCTGTTTTTTATGTGGGCTAGCCGCCTAATAAAGTATTGAAATGCAACAACAAGCATTAAGAAATTTAAGGTGGAACTGAAAACAAAACATCCAAATGGTGACTACTTCTAAAGCATACGCTTGAAGAATGTATTTTCATACAGAATTCGATACAAACAAGACGAAAAGTATCTTGTTTCGAAATTTTTTTGAGTACAAAATTTTTCAACTTGAAAGTGGAAAGATGTCGTAATGAAGTGCCTTTTTTAATGTTACCACTGAATCTTTTCCTTTGTGAGACCAAAACTCAATTGTTTGCCACTCGACAGCGCTGACAACTTAAAAGTGCATTTTGCCGGTGTTATCTTTACGACACCCATCAAACTCAACCGTCAAAATTTTAATTTTAAATAGAGCAGAATTTAGTGGAGTGTCAATCTTGGGAGTTTTGTTATATTCAGAAATAATTTTTCGTTTTCATAATTGTTACGTAATATTTTGTATTAGCCATATGGGTCATATATAAGCCATGTATTCGCCATTAACGCCATTACATATTTTGATTTTTTCGCACACTAAATAAAAATGAAAAGGGTTTTTGTGGTTTTTAAATATGCTTTCAAGTTTCAAAGATTTTTGAAAGTATCTTACACGTAAGAGGCCCTTTGAACTGATACCTTGCTAATGTGGAAGGAAAACACATTTTGATAGAGGAACGCATTGAAAGTTTGAAATGTATCTTTTGATATTCATTGGCTGATGAGCTCTTGCGTTTCGAGAACACAGCATATTATAATTATTTTAATAAACAAAACACCATTTTGTTTTCTCCTCAAAGCGATAGTGCAAACTTATTTGCTTTTAGTTTGCACCAACGACTATTAACATCAATCAGAGAAAAACTTTTATGACCTATCAGGAAATTTGAAAATGGAGTTCGAGTGTGGCCACTGTTGAAATAAAAACTTGCTGTGGTACTTCATCAGAGGGCCGAGTGAGCTTAAACTCAATCCCATTCAAGAAGCACAATAAAGTGATGATGACTTTCCACTCAGCTACCGCTCCATACATCACACCTTTCCCTTTCCACATTTCGAAAACCACTTGCAGCTGCTTCCGTTTTCTGAGCACTTCTGCTGTTAAAAAGGTTTTAATGTGAAATGAGGTTTTTTTGAAGGCACGACATTCTCGGTAAGGAGCTTCCGAGACGGTCGTGATGAACTTCTCGAATCCTCGAAAAGGTTTGAGAATCGGAAGGTTCATTATTGTAACTTTAATTCTGCATCCTTCGCTCTTCCAGCAGTTCAAAGTCCACTACTCTCAAACGGATTTTTTTTCAAATACTGCCGAAATGTATTTTTCATTTTTATTTTGTTTTTTTTCTTCTGGTTGATACACTCGCCCACTTTTATTAATGAAGCCATCCATCATTCTTCCTTTTTCTTTTGCAAGTTTAAGCCTGTCTTGAAACCATTTCATTCACACTCCTAACAGCAGTGCTTCAATTCTCGTCACTTTTAAAATTGGTGAAATGTTTTTCTCGTTATAGTACCTTTTGGAAACTATTTATTTGAATAATCGACAAAAAAAATCTAACTTTATCCTCCATACGTCTTTTGAGAAAAACGAAGCTCTGTGAAAAAAATTAAAAAAAAATTCAGTTCCTTATTTTTGAAAAAAATGATTTCATAAAAGCAAACTATCTACAATATATTTTTCATTCAAAATGACAAGAAAAAATAAAGCAATTATTAGCAGAAAATGAAGTATGAAGTTTTTCAGGCGAGCTTTTATACTGTAGGAAGTAGAGACATTTTTTCGTATTTCTTTTTGAAGTGTTCAGAAATAAATCATTTTGGGCACTATGCATCATTCTGCTTGTGTGCCTTTGAGGAGGACCAACAATTGAACAGGGTCCCGATCTATCTTCGTGTCTTGCAACCTTCCCGAACTGAGGCTCGTCAAACTGGTGCGGCAATTAACTTGAGAAGTTTTCGTTTGAAGCTGTTGACATTGAAACTCAAAATATTGACTTAGGCACAAGTTTTGAGAAGTAACTTTCGAAAGGTTATATTTCAAAAATGACTTGACGTTTTCATCAACACCGATAGTAATAAGAAGGTTATGAATGACAAGAAAGAAGATTGCAACACAGTTGTGAAAGAGCCATCACTGATGCCGGAACGATGATTTCATGAAGGCTGAATACAGTTTTTCGCAGCGTGAAATACAATATAAGCTACATGATAGTTTATTGTTTTCTGTTTGTAGACCTTTTCATGTTGATTTTTGTACTTTTCACAAGTTATCATATCAGATTTTCAGTATCATTTAAATTTTATGCCATTTAGTAATTTTTTAAATATCATATGCTACGTTCTTTAACATGTCCAACGCTTGTCTAGATTTGATTTAATAAATACCATAAAAATGGAGAAAAAACCAACATTTTCCATCTATCTTTTCAATATCTTTCGATATTAAATATTTATTTTTTGAAGAGAAATAAACAAAATGATTTTCCCAGCAGGACGGAAGCATGAAATATCGACGGCGTTCTTTGTGAAAGTTGAAAAGTCCATTGAAAGCATTTTTGAATATCGCCGTCTCAAGTTTAAATTACAAAAGGCGCATGGCTTATACAGCAAAAAATTTTTGAAAGGACGTATGAAACTTCAGATTTTTTTCTTTTTTACGACCTTTTAAAAAATTCATATTTTTGAAATTGTTTATATTGAATTTTTTCAAACTTTTCGACACTCGGGAAAGTTTTAATAAGAGCAACTCTTGTTTCTTTAATTACAAAAAAATTTGAAGTTTTTTCATCAAAATAAGCTTTAACTTTTCAATTATTTTGAGTCTTCAACAGTACTGTAGATTCTGCTAAACAAAAATACTGCTCATACTGCAAAAATACTCACTATTCAAGGCAGTAAACGATATGCAGCTATTCAAAATCATAAACAAAATTATCGATTTGTGCGCAAAGAAATTTTTTTTTGTTTTTATGGCATCCTCCTTTGATAAAAAAAACAAATAGATGTGAATGATTGAAAAGGGAGCATTAAAAGGAAATCAATAGGAGCAAGAAATAACGTGACATTTTTGAACTCTCAGCTCATCAGGGCTGCATGAAAAATGAGAAGCTAAAAGATTCAATAAAATGTTCACGTATTTCACGAACCTTTGGAAACACAATTCGAAAGCAGGTTTTACAAAAGATTTTGAATAAAAAAAAAGATCATTTAAAAATGGTTTGCAAAAAATAAAATTTTAGTGGAAGATGTCATTCAAAGTAATTGTCGTCGTATACTTTTAGGATTCTTCCAACAGTTTCGAAAAGTAGTTTTTCGAAAGAAGTGTAAAAGTAAAAAAATTGTTTCATGCAGTACACTGAGTTCGTGTAAATCTCCCGGACTGCCATAAAAAATACATCAATCACCTCCGGCAGCAGAACTGAAATAAAAAACACCACAAACCCTTTCAAAACCAACATAAAATTCAAGTAACAACACAGTTATCCGGCCAGAAAAAACAAATCACTGTGTTTCCTGTCAGGTCCACATCACCCATTTCACCAAAAACACTGTTAACAAATCTAGAATCCGTTCCGCAACTCCGACCTTTTTCAGATACAACACATAAAACGACGTGACAGCGATATTCATTACACACAATCTGACTTTATAGCACATACATAACACTCAAAAATTCTATACATCAAACACACAAAATCCACAGGAAGATAACAATATACAAAACTAAACATAAAAAAAGAAACTAGACAAAAGAATATATAAAAAAGCTAGTCCGAAACACACACAAAAGGCAGTTCACACTGAAAACAGCACACCCAAAATAACATAAAATAAAAAAAATTCATACACAACACACACACACACACACACACACACACACACACACACACACACACACACACACACACACACACACACACACACACACACACACACACACACACACACACACACACACACACACACACACACACACAAACACACACAAAGATATGCATACACAACAGACAAAGTCAAACATACACAAACACGCATAGAGACACACAAGCACACATAGAGACACACAAGCACACAGAGACACACAAGCACGCATAGAGACACACAAGCACTCACGTTTCTTCGAGTCCTTTCTTGAGACAACTCAATTCGTTTCTGGAGAGTTTTCCGTCATTGTTTTTGTCGTACCTCTGCACGTATAAAATGGCCTTCTCTTTCGGGAATCCCAACTCCTTGCTCAGTACCTCTGCTGCATCTTCGAACGAAATACTGTCGTCACCCCTGGTTATTGTTTGGAAAGTTTGTGTCGTCGTTGTTGAGTTTTCTTGTGTGGTTGTTAGGTTGTTGTTGGGTGTTTATGTGTGGTTGTTGGGTGTTTGTGTGTGGTTGTTGGGTGTTTATGTGTGGTTGTTGGGTTGTTGTGTTTTTGTTGCAGTTGTTGTTGGGTTGTTGTTGTGTTTTTGTTGGAGTTGTTGTTCGTGTTGTTCTTGTGGTATGGTTTGTATTGTTGTGAAGGTTAATAATGTAGTGATTGTTGTTTCTTAAGTCAAGTTGTTGTTAGTTTTAATATGAAAAGTTGACATATCATGCGAGTTTCAGTGGCTGATAATAATTGTGGCCTCAAATCTCTACGGGGTTAATGCCACTATAATAATATTCGTATTTGTATTGTATTGTTTATTGTTTTGTATAATTTATTGTATTGTATAATTCATTGCTAGTGGTGGTCTTAAAATAGATTATCAAGATAATAGATTCAACGGCTGGCAAAAATAACTGAGTTCGAAGCCAGATTGAAGCATAGTCCATACGGTGCTCATACAGTTCGAAGTAGTTTGGGAAATACATCAAGCTTCATATAAACCTTCAAAACGCTTTAAAGATGAGTACACAGTGAAAATTTCTTTTTTTTTTCACTCACGTCACTTTGGCCTTGAGGTCGTTAAAGAGAGTCCTGGCCCTATAGAAGGCGTTGTTGGCATACTCTTCAGGTTTGGCCTTCAGAGAGTTCACCAGTTGTCTTGCCGCGTCAGCCATTGCAGGTTTTAGAAAAAGAGAATTAGATGAATGAAAGAAGTATCCGTTGAAAGGGCTTTAACGGAGCTTTGAGAGAGCTTTGATGGAGGTTTGAATGCAAGGCTTCCAAAGATTTCGTTACGAATCGATTGCGGTTGCAGCGAGTTTTGGAGCTTTGAAGGATCAAAGCTGATTTTTTGACGGAAATTTTTGCAGTACAAATGCTCAAACAGTAGCAACGTGGAAGAGAGTCAATCAGATTTTCCCGTCTAATTGCGTTATCGCCACTCTGTGAAAGTTACAAAAGTTGGAATGATTGAACGGGGAAAACTTTTCAAGATAAAGACGAAAATGTTGAGCTGGAGAAAAATCGTTTGAATTCTTAGTTTTGAAAAACGCGTTCAAAAAAAAAAGTTGATGCGTGAAAAAAAGAGTTGAAGAATGAGCTTTGCGGATTTTTAGTGATGTTTGGAGCTTTTGTTTCACTGGGGGATGCTGAATCCTTGCAAAATATCAGCCTGATTAACCTGTCATGGATAGGAGTAAGTCATTACGCTGCCTCAGCCACGAAGCACAGAATCGAAAATTGTTTAAAAGTAATTTGAATCATGGAAGGGATTGTTATCACATTGTGAAATAATTCATCTCAGTTCCTCGTTAAATGCCTTCATGGCATGCAAACCTTTCCAGTCAGACGTGATTTATGAACAAAACAAGCTCCATTGACAAGGCATTATGAGGCCTGCAAGAAAAATAACTCCTATTCGGCGCAAAACGACAAAAAAGTTTTAAAGTCACATTTCAGAAGTTTATCCGCGTCATTTCCACTTGAATATTTTTAAAAATAATTCTTAACATCTTTGAGTTTTTGCGAAAAGGTAATACGAACTTACCCCTGTGGATAAGAACCAGGCGTGGTATAAGCTGAAAACGTTGTACACTTGAAAATATATTGCAATAAAAGCTATGCAAGCAAAGCGGAAGCCTTTGCGACATCAATCCTGAAGTTACTGGAGACCCTTTAAAAGCTTGAGAGAGTATGCAATAGAATGTCTTTTCATGCTGGTACCTTATAATATATCGAAACTGCATGCAAATTTTCTGCATTTCGTCCTCAAAGATAATATCTTCAAAAGATTGATGGTTTGATATGGTAGCTGAAATGTGAAAGGCACTACACAGCAAGCTCTATGCCTTCCCATGATCCGTCATCATTTATCTCCTTCATTGACATTGCTGGTCATACAAAAATTTCATCATCGACCTTACATCCTTCATTATTGTTGTTGTTTCTGCTGCTGCCCTTCGGTTGTTGTTTTATTTTTTTATTTTTGTTGTTGTATTTCTGATTCTTCGCAACTTTTTGTCGTTTTAATTGGTCATCTTGGGCATTCTTCAACTTGTAATTGACAAGCATTATTTATGCTTCAGAAGACTATTGAAAAGCTCCGAGCTTCGGACTCGGCAACTTTAGAGCTTAAAATTAAAATTAGTTTGTTATTTTGAGTTTTTTTGAACGTAAATCAACATTTATTTCTCTCAGTGTTTAATTAAAAAAATATTGGCAATGAAAAGTGAAAAATAGAAACCATTCACAGGGACGTGAAAATATATTGCTTCCAAAGTTGATCAAAGGACTTTAGAAAGGCATTGGCAACGAGTAGAGAAGTATTAATGGTGTGTGCGAAGGCTGTTAAAAGTGATTGATAAAAATACTCAATTTTGTTTTGTGAATAGATGATAATGATAAAAAAACCTTTAACTTTTTATTAGAACTTGAAAAATAATTTATTTGAAAAAAAAATTAGAAAATTTTCATGAGTTTCTTTATGTGAAAAATGTTTGTTGAGTCAAACAAAAATGAGAACGTTAATGGAAACGACAGCATATGCTTCACAAGGTCATAACGCCTGTATGGAAATTACGGTGGAAGAGTTAATAATGTGTAATGTGACGGGAGGGTGCTAATGAGGGTGTGGAACTAGCATTAGGGAAAGCAATAGCGACTCGCTATGGACCCGTAAGAGGCTTGCACTGACGAGTAAACAACCACAAATGTTTGGCAAAAAAGTTACCAAAAATGTTGTAAGTGAAGGATGGGTGAAAAGACGAGTGTGTTTCTGTGGTTTTAACGATTGGTAGACTCATTCGGACTCCACTAAAAAACCGCAGAGGGTGACTCAGGTAAGAAGGCGACAAATATTCACAGATTTATTGGCCAGGTGTTTCGCCATCGATTCAGTTATTCTTTGCTTATTGATAACTCAATTCGCAACATTACGTTTTTGGAATGTTAATGAAAAAATGGATTTCACATAAAAACTCCCTTTTGAAACGGCAGCCAATGAGGTAGCAGCTTGGGTAGCTATAAAATATATCCTTGAAAAGGAAATGCTACTTTTCAAAATAAAATATGAAAAATTAAAACGTTTTTTTTTAAAATAATATAATTAGGCTAAATATTTCCTCACGTTTTGAATTAATCCGAGCGTGTTTAATTTAATTTTCGTGCCTGTTTTCATTGTAGCCAAAAAACTACTAAGTTTTTTTACAATTTTTTTGAGATGGTATTTTTAAGCGTCGTGTTAATTATATACAGCCCGCTGCACTGTCGCGAAAGACGTTGATTAAGCATTATATATGCACTAATCAATCTTTCATACCGCATTTATAGCAAAAACACAAAAAAATCTGTTGAACAGATTAAAAGCTTGAAAAATCTCGAACATTAGAAAAGTAAGTTTAAAAAACACGAGTGGAATTTTGAAATTTAAACACATTTCCACAAAATCAAACGAACATTTATAAATTAACTAAAAACTAATAAATTTTGATAAAAGCCCTAATTTTCGACCTACAAAAATAATAAAAAACGATTCATAATTCACGCAGGCCTGAAATGATATGCAATATTTTAAAGAGGCTTCTGACCGCAGCCGAATTTTTTTTTGAAGTTTCTACCAGGAGCCTAGACTTTTATTTTTCTCAACGGTTGCAATTCATTGCTGACAAAATAATTAATTAAATTTTTATCGAAGAGTGTTTGCATTATCGCCGCACTTGAGAGAAAAAATGACGCTATAGAAGAACTTTCATTAGATTAGATACAAACTCACTCTGAGATGGTAACGAAATAAAAATTATTGTTTTTTTATTATTTCACAGCGCCGTTAGACTGTCGTTGCTTTTTTATTATTCCTTAATAATGTATGCTTACAGATTTAGGTTTTGATAATGCATTTTGGGCTCTTAAAAGCTCGTGTTTGTCCCTTGAGAAGTCCTTTAAGAAAACAATAGACAAACTGTTGTTTTTAAATTTTTATCAAACAGTTCTTTATTTTTTTTCTTTTTTCAGTTTTTTTAATACGCCATTCTAAGTTTGAAAGTCCACCTCGACTTGCTGTTGTCTTTGTTGCGCTCTCTTCCAATAATTAATCAATTGAAATATCACCTATCCGTTCATTTATTTTATAAAAGTGTTGGTGACTCAGTAAACCACCACTCATTCAATAAGGGGCTGAAACTCATTCATCCGTTTACTCATTCGTTCAACCTTGAAGGCAGGCATTTATTGAAACATCCATCCTTTACTGAACGTATCCAATTACCCATTGGCTTATGCTCACTTGTTCACTCATCTATTAAATTATTCATAATGAATCATTCACTAACCCTCTTCCGTCTGTTACATTAATCAAGCGATACATCTTCTTACTGCGACACACTCTAGAGAACTTTTGAACTCAAAATCACTTGAAAGGCCTTTCTAAAACTCGTCGCCAAGTTTCGTTATAAAAGCTCGAGTTACAATGTATACACAAGAAAAAAGGTAGGTTATCATTATTATTTGAATTTATGTTGTTTTTATTTAATATTGATGATATTATCATTGTTGTTTTTATTATTATTGATGATATTATCATCGTTATTTTTAATGTTATTGATGATATTATCATTATTGTTTTTATTATTGTTGCTATTTAACTAATCCGTCGACAAAACTTCCAATTAAATTTTTGCAAAAATGCTTAGTTGGAACAAATGGTTATGAAGAGTGAAAATGAATGGAGGCAATGAGAAGGGGAAAATTGAAGAAAAAAAAAGACAAAGTGGCGGAAAGATCTTTAGTGCTGTTCGAGGTGAGAATTGCGCTCATCTGAGTCATCTACATCTTTGCACATTTCGTGCTGAAAACAATTTAGTTGGTGATGGTGGTGACAGTGGTGGTAGTGTTGGGAAGGATAAAAGCGGTAGTAATGATTGTGGGAGTGTAGTGGAGGTGTGGTGGTGGTGTGGTGGGATGGTTGTAAGGGTGGTAATAATGTTGGTTGTGGTGCGGTAGTAGGAATGAAAGTAAGGGTGATAAAATATAATTTTCACTGAAATGAAATGTTATTTTTGAAACACTGCAAACAGTAATATATATGTACGAAAATTTTACTATAAAAATATCGGATTGTTAATTTTTCATACGCCTGAGAGCTGAAACGTCCACAAAAGGGACTTGAACCCATGCCCTTGCAATAACTCACGCCTTGCAACATGCTCCAAACAACTCTATGCATAAGAAACTTATGGATTTCATACTCGAAAAAAGCGAAAAAGGTTAATAAATTGTTAGAATTATTGAATAATATGCATTGCACCTCCTGAATTGGTATGCCTGACGCTGGTGTATATAAATGTGTCTTATTTGCTTTATGCACCCTCAGACAGAATAAAATCTTTGGCAAATCAGAAACAAATCGAGTTATTAACGACTTTGCAGACACAGTTGCTCTATGCAGTGACAAAAAATAAATATAAAGAAACTTCGAAATGGAACAAGTGTGGAAGAATAAAAATAAAGAATAGGCACCACCCATGAAGTCGATATTTTGTTTTTCAGTAAAACCTTCAAAAGCGATCTTTTACTTTTTTAATCATAAAACGAGTTATTGGCAAGCTGTGATGGAAATCAAGGCAATTTAACTGTGCATTTGCTTTCGATGAATAATTTAGAAGGCCAAATTGAAAAATACCTCAATTGAAGGAGCTTAGTGGAAGGTTTAATTTCCAGATGGGGCTGACGTGATCCGATGCCCGAAAGCGAGTACACGAGGTTTTTTATCGTTTCCTGCGATAGACGACTCCCAGAGAAGAATATACAATGCTTTTTACAATTCCCTATTCAAAAGGCCCATCGGATAATGCCTCAAGTATTTTTTTGAGCTACAAAACGCCCTAAACTTCAATTTTTGTGCTAAAAAAACTACTAATGCAATTTTCTTAAAAGATTAAGTAGCCGTTAGTAGTTTGCCCAAAAATTTCAAAAAACCGTCACCTAGGACCATCTCTGCCTGCTTTCCTGTCAAGCGTGAACCCCTCCCAGCACTACCTAATTCCGTGTGAAAAGTTCAATGAAGCGTGCTTTTTTTGCTAATTCAATTTGAGCGAGAAATTTTTTTTGGCAAATAATTATGTTTATTAGTTGTTTTTTTCTCAAGCTAGACTGTTTCTGCCATCCTAATTTTGATTCATATTCAGCTTCAGATAAGCTCTGGCTGGAAAATGACGTATAAGTCTGTCGTCAACGTTTTAATTAGAATGCAAAATAATTTATGGGAAAGGATTGGAAGCGCATCACAACGATATTTCACACCAGCCCTCCCTTCAAGGATGCTTCTTCCAGGAAACAATCTCCTTGAAGCGTCTTTTCACGAGAAAGTTTAATTTCAAACTTTTATAGGATTCCATTCGATTACATGCCCAACAGTGAAAGACATTATGTAATAATATAAAATCCATCTTCAGATACCTTTTCCCTCGACTAAATGCCATCTTTTACGATGGTTTCTTGAGACATTTGCATTAGTCAGAATCAAAAATATAATTTCTTTCATGAATGTTTGCAAGTTTCTGATCACCCCTGCAAGTGGGTAGAAGACATCGGCAGTGGTAATGATGCAGAGACAAGGTACTTGATGCTAAGAAGCTCAAAACGACACTACGTCAAGTTAATGCAGTTATTTATTTTAAAAAATAAAAAGCGAAGCTTGCCAAGACTGGTCTCATATATTCAAAACTTCAGCTTCCTGGTTATTTAAAAAATTATGAAATCTTTAAATTTGACTTCTCTATCTAGTATATTCAGTTCATTCGTTTTTTGGGGTAATTGATGGTTGTGCACAGGCTGTCTATCTCTTGAAGTGGCCCCAAAAGGCCGTAAAAAACACACTACATGCAGATGTCGCTTTGTTGCAATCCGCCTCCTCGAGAGAGACATCATACTACCTACGACGCCCTGTCATATTGCGTCTCACCTTCGTCTCAATGAATGTCTCGAAACATAAGACATGCTCGTCTGGTTATGCAATGAAATAAAAAAATTTTAAACCACCGAAAGCGAATGAGTTTTCTTAATTAAAAAAACTCATGAATTATTCAGACGTGGCTTGCATAATGTGATGCTATGGTCAACAAGCACTTGAAGGCGTTCCGAAGCACCACTCCACGGTGTAATTGTCTTTCGTTCACACTGACGCTTTAGCAACTCGTTAAAACACGTCGCTATCACATAAATTGCTTCGTGAACTTACACCGAGAAATGGACCTTGCTTCAAAATCTTTGGTTGTCATGGCGACTGAGATTTTCACAAGTTCTCAATTAATTTTGGCCTTGATCCAAATGGCCAATGAAATTTTCGAAGGACGTGAAAGCTTGGAAAAAATAAAAAAGGAACAATAAAAAGAAACAATAGAATTAAAGTGTGAGTACAAAAGCATCAATAGAGGAATAATGAGAGAACTGGAATCTGTGGCGAAGAAAACGATCGAAAGTTAATATGTAGGTCCATACAAGTTTGTTGCGGCATCTGGAGCCAAGAAAGACACAAGTGACGGGCGTTTTAAAAATTAACAAAGAGTTTATTGATCGGTTATTGAAAAATCTTCCATGTGGTGTTTTTAAGATTAACTTTTGAATATTGGTTAACTGCCATTTGTTGACAATGCGATTTCGATCGATGAATAAATGTACTTGAAAAGTAAACACACTTAAACACATATACTTTAATCTAATCGATGAAACTCTATAGGGCCTTTTACGCGAGCTTTCAGAAGCGCTCCAAAAACAGGATTTTTTTTTCTGCTGGGCTATAAGGTGACTAAGCCACTCTAGCACGGCGTCTTTCATTATTTTGGAGTTGCAGCTTTTTACAACCCAAACATGAAATTAATCGCTTATTGAACCTCGAGCATTTTGCTTAATTAATTTAACTCAATAAATTTAACAAAAATCTTCACAAAGATAATTTAAAGGCACATAACAACTTGTGTGAAAACTCAAGCAAACTGACTTACATGCACCACCATGTTTTTCCATTCTCTATTGATTACTTGCACTTCATCGATTCTTGCATTGATTTTTACACCGCCAAATTCTTAGCAGAGGTTTTGGTCGCAAAACCATCATTTTTTATATCAAAATATCTTCTTTTTGCGCTAATTTTTGGTTGACCATGAAGCTAGAAAACACTATACACTATACAAATGTTTTAATAAAATTAGATAAAGTAAGACTTTTACATTTTTACATATAGTGAAGCGTTGTAAAATTTTTATCAATTTCTTTAGCAACGCTTCTTTATCGCAACTCATCAAATAAAATATGCAAAATATTCTTGGGTTGAAGCGAGCTTTTCTGAAGCATCAAGTTTGGAAAATCGCGGAGTGCCAATTGTATGAAAAAATATTATACGAAAAAATCAATTTCATCTTTGGTAGCTCGAATTTTTTCTTAACTTCACGATATTTATAGAATATTTCATGGTTTGGAAATAATATAATTGTCTTGTTTCAAAAATCCATTGAATACAAGCAGGAAATTTCAAAGTTGGTATTTGCTGAAATGGGAATTGCATCGAGGTTCGGTTCTTTAGACATTAAGCGCTTTTAATTTTAAATGAATTCCTAAAATCTTTATGAGAATTTTATTTTTTACTTCAAACAAAACGATTTTTTATTTAATATTATTATATTTCTATTATTTTGTTTTTTTTTCCATTTTCTGTACCATTTCCACGTTTTTCTGGACTTAATTTTATGGAATATGAAAAAAATATATTTCGCTGATAAAAATATAATTTTTCGATGAAAATTATTTGCTTGAAAATGTTTTTAGAAAAAGTTCTCACTTGGAATGAAGATCTCTAATCCAAGTGGAAAAAATGTGAAGTAGGATCACCAAATGTGAGAAAATAGTCTATTGAGAAGTTATAAGACAACGACCAACGGCAGAAACAACTTCCATCGCAACATGCTCCATATATAGTGTCAAGTGTACAAAAAGATACGGGGTCTTCATATATTTCTAAGAAATTTACTACTATAAGGGGAGCAGGAATATATACGTTGTCATTAGTTTTGCTGATTAAAAATGTCAATATGTGAAAAAAATATTGATTTTCAAACTAATTTTTTATGATCAGAAAAAAGTGGGATTTTTCGAAAAGGTTCAAAAAATTATTTTTCGTTTATTAATCAGCTTGAAATTTTGAAAAAATTACTTGTTAACTTTCCAAATCTGGTTTATGACTATGATCGTTGTGAAAGACTGGTTGCTTCAGATGAATTATATAACAATTTACATTATTAACGTGAAATGTGTTTCAATCCATTTTCATTTTATGATATTCATAATTTTACAACATCATATCATCATTTCATACTGCTTTTTAACTGTATTTTAGTTTAGCTTATAATAACTTCACATTGATTTATAATGAAATATTTCATATAAAATATAATCTTAGCATGAATTTTTTGGAAGTTTTAATTTAAAAAATGTATTCAACCATATGAGCACTCTTTCGCTTCATTCAATCTAGAAAAATCAATGAATCAATCAGTTAATTATCAGGTACTTGATTGGACAATGCTAAAAGTGAGCCTTGCTATAAGTACTTGAGCCGCGCACTTTGAAATATAAAAATACCTAAGTTTGAATTTCAATTGTTTCTAAATATTTAAACAATATATAATAGTAATACTAGTTCAATTTATTTAATCATGTCAGCTATCATTTTAAGTCCGCGAGAGGCTGGTAAGTTTATAGCTGAGAAAGCAACCAATTTGAAGATTGTAGACAGTGGAATAGAAACACTTTCAAATGAGGTATTTAAAAATTGATCTTTTCAGTTTGCATCTTTTTCTCAGGTTAAATTTAATATTAGTGTTATTTGTTCAATGTTTTCTGCAAAAACTTGAGAAAATAAACCTTTTTATTTCATATAGATAGTAGAAGTGATAGAGGCAAACCCAAGAGAAGTGTCAGTTGATAGATGGTCTTTGCATGAACTGCTGCCTCAGACCAGAGATGAAAAAGCTCTCAATTGGTTTGTGGTTTATTGCTGTGTAAAGAACTTATATTCATTTCAGGATAGACAAAAGACAATTTTTTAAATTTATAATCAATGAACTGTTTTTGAAAAATTCAGGGTTTTTGTATCTGATGTACTGAACTTTTCCTTCTGGAGCATCAAAGACAAAAAGTTTATGGTGAAGTATGCAGAAAAGGAATGGACTGGGTATTGGTCCATGTGTGCTGCACTGTGCAGAGCTCTTGATGTTGGTGGGGATGGGCGTTGTTGAAAGTAGGGTTCAATAGAAAAAGAATTGATTTGGTTTTTTTCCAAAGTGTTTTTTTCTAATTTTTTATGAGTTAATGTAGCATCACAAGATTGATTGCTCAATCAAGTCTGGTGTTTTGAAATTGAGAAGCTTCTAAGCATTGGGGTTAATGCAACTAGAATAGCTTTCATGTTTTTATGTTAGTGTATTTGAATTTTTTTATTATTTTTTAATATATTTTTTCTATTTCGTTAATTAAAAAAACTAAAAAGTCCTTACTAGTTTTGATTTAAAGGTGCTTCTTATCATCTTCCACAGTATAAATCATATTTTGCCATTGATACCAGCTCCAACCCTACCATTTTTTCAGGAAGGGCATGACATGACAAATGCCTCTTTTTTGAGTTCACTGGATGAAAAAACTCTCCAGCACATTTTCAGGTGATTTTTTTTTTGTTTTTGACTCTAAATTATTCAGCGATTCTATTTTTTAGGTTTATAACCTCGTTATAACAAATTTATCGTCATTCGAACCTTATTTCAAAAAAACCAAAATGCCATAAATTGCGAATTCCAGACACATAATACTACAAACTTTTTATAGACATATTTTAATACAATTAATCAGACAACTCTCCAAATTCGAATTTAAATTTTTTCTCTGTTCCAACCATTCATTCATGTTTTCATCTATTTCTTTCTTGAATTAATTAAAATTGAGTTTTTTAAACTCAATTTTAAGCCTTTTCCACGTTCAATCAAATGTTTAGCCACGTCTTTAGGCACAGCACTTTACGTTAATTTTTCCATCAGTGTTAAACATTTCTTTCTAATGCAAGGTTTCAAACAGTAATTTCGAAATGAAACTTTAAAAAAAATTCTTTCATGTTGTTTGCACAACTCACCTTCTAAATTCATCTTACCATTATTAACAATGTCAACACCAACATCGCCCATAACAATACTGACATTATTACTATTAACCACCAAAATACCAAAGTTTTTTTTTAACAGTATTCTTGGGCGCTATACAAATGTTTCGATTTGAATCTATGAAATTTCTACTAGCCAGCAACACCCCACCTCCACAGATCAGACTCTGACTTTGCCATGCCACTGATGCAGGAGAGACTGAAGGCACTGAAAGAAGCAGGAACCGTTCTACAAAATGTGAAAAACATTTTTGTTCAACATAAACTAATAGATGTTTTTATCGTTCAAATGTATTTCAAGTTGTCAAATCAACTTCAAACAATTTTTTATGACCTACTTTAATTAAATTAACAATTTTCTGGACTCCTTTACAAGCTTCTACAACGCCACAAAATTACAGAAGTTTGACGGTAAGTTCGGCAATGTGGTGAGAGAGGCGAAAGGAAGCGCACAAAAGTTGTTGGAGTTGGTGGTGGAGAACTTTGAATCGTTCAGAGACGAAGTAGAGTATGCAGGAAAAAAAGGTAACTTGTGCGGTGTTGTAGATTGTGAGAACATGTTGGAAAATAAGAAACAACAAGAGTTCGAATAATTCTTCTGGAATCGTTTCTCAGTCATTTTTCAAATACGGCGATAAGTTTTTCTCAATTGCCAACCAGTGGCCATTTACAAGCGGGCCCAGATAGTGGTGGGAGACGCGTGGGCATGCATGAGAGGCATGGAGCCTTGCAACTTCCATGACATACACCTTATCACGGCATTCGCTGACTACCGAGTGCCTCAAGCGCTTGCCTGGATGGGTGTGTTGCTGTATGAGCAAGAATTCCTAGAATTTTTGAAGAATGGTACGTACTAGACTTGACTGAAGACTTGGCTCTTTGATGAATGAGACATTCATTTTTATTTCGTTTTTATGGTTTGACGCTCATAATAACGGTTCATTGTTGGGTCTTTTTCCAGAAAATCACATGTTGAAGTATGGAGAGGACAGGGAGGTGGAGATTAGAGGCTGTACAATCCACGCCGTTGAAGTGAGTGTCCACACGACATTTAGCTGTTGTGAGGCTGTGGTTTAAGTGGCAATTGTCAAAAATTCATCTCGCCACTCAAATCAACATTAAAAATTCAAGCTTTTGAAAAAAAGCGAACAAAAAGCTTAAAGGCGATTTACGAATGCTCTGATTTGATTAGCTTAGAAACTAAACGTTTTTTATATGAAATTTTGCAGCTTTTGGTGGCAAAGGTAAACGAAAAGTTGCAAAACCATGAGAACTTGAAGCACATAAAAGTGAACTCCATAATGCTTGACCATTACTTGTGGGACTTGAGAAGGAACCAGGACCAGAACATGCCCCACATCCCTTTCCACAAGGTGCGCTGTATCTACTACTGAGGCTTCACAGCAAACGTCTTTCGAACTTTTCCTGCTCACCCATCCACATTACAAACACCAATTTCGATTCCAAGTAATTGTATTCAAATTTATTTCGTATTCTGTTAGATGTATAACTTTATATGCGTGTATTTCGATTTCATGCGCAATTTCTAGCTTCCCTGGTAATTCAGGCATCATGGTATTTAAAGAAACTGCATTGGCTTCTTACTGATATGATAACTCTGATAAACTATCGAATTTTATTCTCGCAGATTTGTGTTTTAAATTCGAAATATGAAAATTAACAAATCGTCCCTATCGAAATGCAAATATATTTCAAAACTTTAGAACTACAGACTTATGCTCCTCTAACCGTTGTTTTAATGATTTTTATTAGAAAAAAAATTAATTTGAAAACAGTACAGGGCTTTCAAAAGGATATTGAAAGATAACTTAACGACTGTTTAAAAGTTTTTTTTCACGTCATCATATGGAAAAAAAACATATACTCCGTGAAAAAAAATTATTTGACAACTTTTCGTTCTGACTATCCTCAAAACTTGAAAGTTGAGTTGATTAGAGAAAAATTAAAATTCCTTCGGATAGTTACGTCGATTGAAACTTTTTCATCTTTCATGCAAGAGGAGTTGTTGAAAAAGGGCAGGATCATTTTGGCATGGCAGGAGAGCCTGGGAAGAAGCTGGAACCCTGCTTGCTGGCAGAACGAGAAGGAGCAAAACCCAGAAGTTTTTGAACATTCTGGAAATGAGGATTGTGAATAAACCTTGACTGGGGTAGCAAAATAAAATCTGGCTAAAAAAGCTTTGAAATTTTTTTTTACAACTAGACATGCTCAATGTGTGTTCAAAAGTCAGCAAAGAAACTGACCTGTCGTATAGACATGGTACAAAGGATGTAGAGGAAGATGAAGGAGCAATCTGTATAGTCATTGCCAAAAAGACTACGATGAGACACGTTCTGAATCCACGATATTGGCACAAAAGGTAACTTCGCCACCACCCTGCCATCGAAACTGCCATGGAGTGTGGTGCAGTTTGGAAGGGTGAGATAATTGAACTGGTTAATCATTATTGGAAAGTAATTTTTCAAAAGTTGCAAACTTAAATTATAAATTAATCATTTAATAATTATGATAAGTAGCCATAGTATCGTTATTACTTCAACTTCTACTTAAATACTGACTAACATAGAGTTGAACATGCTGAGCAAGGCAGTGAATGCTACACCAATGGCGATAACTGACTTCATTTTCACCTGTAAGCCCAAGCAACTCGTTCATTATAGTTTGATTATTATTTGTAAAGTTTAAGTTTGAAAGAATTTAAGAGTAAAAATTTATTTTGATGCAATTAAAATCACCATTGAGAGGTCTCTGTTGTTTGTCTTCAGTCTCTCTTCCTGCCTTTCTGAAAAATGTTACATTAGTGTTTATTCTTGGTGATACTTAAAAAATTGTTTTTTTTTACATTTTTGATAAAATAGGAAAAAAACTGAACTATGTAGTAATACTGAAGCAACCTAGTTTGCAAACTGTTCACTAACAAAAACTTCCATTTAAACAAATATTCTGAAAAAAGGTAAAATAAAGAGTAAAATTTGAAACAAAATTTTTTTCGACATAATTTAAAAAATGTTTAGAATTAAAAATATATATTTAGAAAATCAGATATGAAGATATTTTTTGAGATGACAGGCTGATCATGATGCAAAAGTTTCAGCATCAACTAACCAATCTTTTTTTTCTGGTTTCTATCTGAGACTTCAACTCCTAATGTCTCTTTTTGTTTCTCCACTGGATCAAAAGTATTATAAATGAATACCATTTGAAAATAATTGTGAAGGATATTTGAATTTTCAATCAGATGTAAGAAAATTTGAAAAATTAATATAATCGTGTTAAAATATTGAATATTTTTTAAACTTACGCTTTTTGCTTTGTTTTTCCACTTCATTCTTTAGTTTTTTGTATTTTTCAGTTCTATACACAAGCAACCATGTTAAGCCTGGTAGGGTTTATAGAATATTCATGAAAATCAAAATTTTGAAGATCAACTATGCTAATTGATGTACGAGATGGTGTAAGAATAATAAAAAAAAACATTTAGAATGAGAAAAAGTGAAATACCATACATGACAATTTTACATATTTAAATAAATTAAACATACTACATACCTTCACCTAGTAAAGCTGTTATTATAGAGATGAAAAGGATGAGAAAAGTATCGGCAAACATGATACAGAAAAACCTTATCGTACATTCAGGTCAGTTAGACTGAAACATAGGCAAAAACGGGATTTAGTCAAAAAAACAATTACGACTAGCAAAACTTATTTACATTTCAAAAAATGAAAAAATTGAATATTTTTCAATAATTTTTTTTTTGTTGCATTTTGGAGTTATAAAATATTTTTTTGGTTATCATATGATATTTTTGCGTACATACATTACGGAACCGGTATTTAAAACAATATAAGGTACTTAGACCTAGAAAATACTAAATTTCAAAGATGAAGTTGCTGTTTGCGTTTTTTATTTTTGCTTTTTGTAACAGTGTGCAAAGTTTGCTAAGGTAATGATTCAATTCTTCAGTTTATTTCAAATCTCATGACTTTTTTTTTCGATTGTCTAAATTTAAATTATTAGAAACTATAAAATATCTTCAGTAAACTTTGAACATTATTTTCTCAACATTAGAATTCCGCTGATACGCTTCAAGTCAGCAGAACGGGTTCTAAGAGATGCGGAATCTCCAATAGAAAGACTGCAGTATACTGGTGACCGTTCCACAAAATCTGCCCCTGAACCACTGACTAACTATTTAGATGTAGGTTTTTGACTTTATTTCATTAATTTATTTTCAAATAAAATAGAAATAAGCTATGAACGCAACTGAATTTTATAATTATCTCTACTACCACCATTAAGCGAAATTTCGTTTACGTTTTTGAAAAACTCAATTTTTTGAAGAAAAAAACAGTTGAATATTTGACCTGCAATTCTACATTTTTGTTCATTCAGGCTCAATATTATGGTGTGATCAGCATTGGAACGCCTCCACAGTCTTTCAAAGTAGTCTTTGACACAGGTTCATCTAATCTCTGGGTACCCTCCAAGAAGTGCAAGTGGACTGACATTGCTTGCTGTAAGTGGCCAGAGAGGTTTGGTTCAGTCACAATACTGCATGAGTGATAAACTTGTCTACTCTTAATTATTCTTTACTCTTCTGCAGGGCTACACAACAAGTATGACTCTACCAAGTCATCCAGTTACAAAGCTAATGGAACTGAGTTCTCTATCCGATATGGCACTGGTTCCCTTTCTGGCTTCCTCAGTCAAGATACTGTCAATGTGGGTGTTGTGGTCATTGTTGAAATATTTATGAGAGTTTTTCAAACTTTACATGATTCCATCCCACTGCTCAACTGTTCATTATTTTAGTTCTTTACTTGAACTTTCAAATTTGACCAACCTCACAGATTGGTGGCTTGGACATTCACAACCAGTTGTTTGCAGAGGCCATTTCACAACCAGGTATCTACTGCTCTGGTGTCTTACTTCGGTTGTCAACTACACAAAATTTATCTGTTTATATTTCCAAATTTCAAAACTAAACACTTTCCACTGTTTTTATAGTTTCAGTTAATTTTTTTCTATTCATCTAACTTTCAATAAGTTTTCATGAAGTTGCTCAGGATCATGTTGCATTGTACTTTTTTAATTCCCAGGAATCACCTTTGTAGCGGCCAGGTTCGATGGCATTTTGGGCATGGCTTATTCTTCCATTGCAGTTGATGGGGCTCTTCCTCCGTTCTACAACCTTTTCAACCAGCACGCCATCGACCAAGCTGTCTTTTCCTTCTACCTCAATAGGTTGGCAGTGCTTGAGAGCAAAATTATTTTTGAATGTCACCGTGTCTTGAGTCTGAACTGGAACTTTTCGTAGTTCCAGGGAATTATTGTTGTTATTATGCTTCTTATCTATTTTTTAGCTACATTAGACAGTTTTCTCTCATGAATGGACGGATGCTGATACAACTGTGCCTTTAGTAAAGAATTAAAACGAAAACCTTTAAAACTAACTTTTTTTACTATTATTTTTTAGTTTACTCAAAGTTTTGATTTACCTTCTTCAGAGACCCTGAAGGCAAGAAGGGAGGGGAGTTGATCCTGGGAGGCAGTGATCCAGCCTATTACGAGGGTCCCTTCACTTACGCCCCTGTTACTAGAAAGGCCTACTGGCAGTTCGAAATGGATCAGTGAGTGATCTCATTAGTGTCATTTGTAATTTTTCATTATGCATTCCTTCTTCACGACTTTCTCAGCTTCCTTTGCAAACATATATTTTTGTTTCTCCAATTATCTTATCCATCGAACAGTCACTTCACCAATCAACCGCTTCACCATCCACCGATTTCCAACTTAACCATCATCCAATTCACTATTAACCTACTACACCATCAACCACTCCACCACCAACCACTCCACCACCAACCACTCCACCACCAACCACTCCACCACCAACCACTCCACCATCAACCACTCCACCATCCGCCACTCCATAATCAACCACAACAGCATCACCGTGGCTTCAAGCTACACTCGAGCATGTGCCTCCACCATTTCGAGCACTTTCTGCAAAGGAGGCTGCCAGGCCATTGCCGACACTGGTTGCTTTCCATTGCATCATTGAACTCTCAGTCTTTGCTGTTGTTATCATTTGCTGAATTTGATATCAAGTTTTTCAAAAAAAACTACTTTTACTATTGCTATAATCATTGTCATCATCATCATCATCATCATCATCATCATCATCATCATCATCATCATCGCACAGGCACTTCACTGATAGCAGGACCAAAGGAGGAAGTAATGACTCTGAATGAACAAATCGGTGGAATTCCTTTGGTGAAGGGAGAGGTAGGTGGGGGTGTGAGAGAGGTTGTAGGTGGTGGTGTGAGAGGAAAGGTACGTGAAAAATATGTGCAGGGGTTTCAATGTCTGGGTAGGGGGATGAGCGGATAGACCTATTGTATTCATCCTTTGGAACCATGCGCATCATTTTCGCTGCTTTGCCTGTTCATCTCCAGCTTTCACACTAAGTGACAACCACACCACAGTACTGGCTGAACTGCAGCACCATTGACCAACTCCCTGCAATCTCCTTCAACTTCGCAGGCTCTTCGTTCACTCTGGAGGGAAAGGACTATGTCTTGGTGGTGGGTAACACTCCATATGTTTTCAAGAAATTCTTCATTTCTGTTCATGCTCCATTTCATACATTCGATCAAGTTTTCATTCAACCACTCAGATGTCTACGATGGGCAAAAAAATATGCATAAGTGGCTTCATCGGAATGGACATTCCACCACCGGCAGGCCCTCTGTGGATCTTGGGAGACGTTTTCCTGGGCAAGTTCTACACCGAGTTTGACCTCGAGAATAATAGGGTGGGGTTCGCTCGTTCCAAGTCGCCCTCACTCTTCGGTCCTCCCAGGTACAACATGCACCACGTCTTCGACGAGTTGTGAAAGGCTTGCTTGCTTGATTTCTTGCCCTAAGCAGCCTTACTGAAGAACGGGGCCTAGACTTTTGGAGTTTGTAAGGACAAATTTTTCATTAGAAACTTCTAGCGTTTGTAATCTCGATTCAGTGAAACTTGCAACTTTCATACCCATCACAGGCCATTTATAGATGCTTTTGATCAAATACCGCTCCATGCCACAACATGAGTAAATAATTAATTTTAAAATGTAAACATTTTGGGGCTTTTTTGACTATTTTATACACTTTCAAGTGAATTGATCAGTGCTTTAGAATCAAAAAATACGTCATAATTATAATTTAAATTAATTTATATGAATAATTATTCCAAATGACAATTCGCTCTTGTATTTAAATTTCTTTGTTCCATTATTTTCATAATCAAGCGCCCGAAGCCTTTTTATTTTCTTAATTTAAGAATCAATAAGCATGTAACGGATGATGTTTGCATATTTCCATTAAAGATTTCCAGTAAATATTTCCATCGATGTTTCTGTCACATAAAAGTTTGGCTTAGCGACACATGTAGCCCGATGAAAATTTAAAATTTAATCAAGTCATTTGTAACGCGCCTTTCATCACTATGTTCAAAGGCGCTCTCACATAAACGGATTTTACTCTTTGTGGGCTACTAGAGGACTGGACACTCTAGGGTGGCGTCTGTATTTTAATTAAGTGGCCGCTTTCAAAACTCGGACTCACCCGATCACACTTTACAACAAAATAGGCCAATCATTATGCCTCAAGCGCAGAAGTGTGAAAAATGTATGAGAAATATTATAAAATCGAAGGTTCTGATAAGCCGCATCACTCTGGAAGCAGTGAACTCGTCAACCACTTACTACATGGAAACCGTTTAACAACCTAATCAACAAGAAGGTAAGCGAGTGTTGAAAGGCAACAAGCAATTGACAGTTCTTACGACATTCAGTTGTTGTTTTCTATTTTTTTTACTTATTTGGTTGTTTACCATGTTCTGTACCATTTCCAGCGTCTGTCTGGATTTGTTTCAATGAAGACCATGAAATTTAATTTTCATAACTCAATCATCTAGCATAACCTTTACCTGTCATTACTGCTCTATAATAAGAATTGCTATCTGGACGCTCTCAGGTGGTGAAAGCTACAAGACTACTGATTGATAAATTGAGTCAAACAAAAGTTGTAGAACTGCGGTTATGGTTCACGAGTGCTTTGTCATTAGTGGTGTGAACACAAAACAAGGAGCTTCACGAAAACTAAATTAAAATGTAGAGAAGGGAAGACGTTCTGAAGAAAGAAATAGAAAGAGAATGAGAAGAATAAAAAAAGAAGAATCTAATCTAATCAACTCATCTATCTAGCGCTGATCCACGCTGTTCAAGAGTGTTCTGCTACAAACTGTTTAGACAACAAAGTTTTAAGGGTTTTACGAAATGAAAATATAAAATTAATAGAAGTGAGATTGAGGGGAGGAGAGTTCCATATTAGGGGCCTACAGTAGAAAAGTGCAGATGTAGCATAAGTACTATTAGAAGGTATTCTGAAATATGAGAATAATTAGATCTCAGTCCCTTACGAGGAGGCAACTTGAAAAGATTAGCTAAGTAGTTAGGTGAGCGATTATTTATTTTTCTTTAACATGAAAGTTAAGATTTCAAAAACTTATCTTTTTTGAGAGGCAACCAGTGTAAAGGAATAAGGGTAGGAGTAAGACGAAAGAATTCATGAGTACCAGAAACTAATCAAGCAGCGTTATTGAAGCCTCGGTGAAAAAGAAATAAAAGAAAAATAAGAAGAAATAGAAGAGGTAGAAAAAAAAAGGAAGAAGAAGAAGAAGAAGAAGAAGAAGAAGAAGAAGAAGAAGAAGAAGAAGAAGAAGAAGAAGAAGAAGAAGAAGAAGAAGAAGAAGAAGAAGAAGAAGAAGAAGAAGAAGAAGAAGAAGAAGAAGAAGAAGAAGAAGAAGAAGAAAAAGAAGAAGAAGAAGAAGAAGAAAAAGAAGAAGAAGAAGAAGAAAAAGAAGGAGAAGAAGAAGAAGAAGAAGAAGAAGAAGAAGAAAAAAAAAGAAAAATAAGAAAAATAAGAAGGAATAGAAGATGTAGAAGAAAATAATAGGAAAAACAGTTAAAGAAAAAATAAGAAGAAAAAGATAAAAATGATGGTGATGGTGATTGGTATGTTGTTGGTAATGATGAATATAAATTATTTTTTAATTATAAATTTTAAACGTTTTCCATTTCAATTCTATAGTCAATTTTGCTCTTAACTCACACACAGATTTTGCGTAAAATTACAATGACAGTTAATTTTTGTGTATTTTTTATAACTTTCAAATAATTCATTTATTTACTTTATTTGCTATACTTCGGTACATTTTGCATATCTTGTCGGCGCCTATAAGCAGTTAGCACGCTTCGCTCTAATGCGTGAGCGGCTAAACTCAAGTTTGAGTTTTGAAAGTGGCAACAGAAAGCGCGCTGAGTGGCTTAGTCACTTTGTAGTCCACAGCGAGTAACTGAGAACGACTGTAAAATGAGCCAAAAGAAACTTTAAAAATTGGTTAGATTGAATTTGAAGCACTAATCTTTAACTAAAATGAAATAGAAAAATTAGGTTATGGTTTATAGACATTGTTTAGAAACGATAGATCCATTTATTGATTGTCCATTGCAACATGAAATAAAGACAACGTAAACTTTTTGTTCTAACATCGTCAATCATTAAGCTCTTCATTGTATCAAAGAACATAATGAAAGATCCGCTTTGTGAACCCATTCTAAAATTGCTGACCTGATAACGGTTTTACCTGATGATTTGAGAGAGGTCTTTGACAGTCAGTCATCCATGATACTTCATTGCATTCTACTGGAACACACAACATGTCACTAAGATGTGAGGTCTGCTTATAAGTATCACTGATCTTGTGGCCATGCAATGAACGCTTGCAAACAGATGCCAGTGAAGTTACTTGGACATGTTTTTGAGCAGTGTTCGCCCAACGGAGCTGTTGCTGCTTGTGTCCCTTGCAATGCACATAGCAGCTGGCGTCAACATGCTGAGAGGAAAGCCTGCAAGACAAGCTAGTTCTTATAGCGGTATGACAGCCGGTGAGAACTTGAACGTTTGACTTTGAAATAGTTGCAACTTGTAGAAAAGTGAATTAAAAATTTTGGTAGTGATGATCGAATGTTTGTGTCTTTGAAGAGTGAGTGGTTTGATTCTCAATTCCGAGTCACCATTCAGATTTAGCTGTGGACGGGAATACAGATCCCAATGTCTTCAACTACCATTGTTCTCACGCTCTCGATAATGATACATGGTGGATATGCGACATGCAGAACCACTACCTCATTGACACTGTGGCCGTGTATTCACGTAACATTCTAGGTTGGTGTTTGAAATTACAAATTTCTCAAATGTATCGCGAACCCTTTAATCTTGAATCTTGAATTCTATCTCAGTTATTGTGTTTAAGGAAGTAGTGGTGAAAAGGTAGCGTGAAAAATAAAATGTGCTGGACAGGAGAAAGACTGGACTACTTCATAGTGGGACTGTCGAACAATGACTATGGAGAGGGGCCTGTCGAGAGGGGCACCTACTCCATATGCGCCCAGTATCCACAACAAGCCACCCTGTGAGCTCCATTGCTGCTTGTTGTTTGGAAAGGCTGCTACATTTATATGTGATTTGTGAAATTTATAATTGTTTGAACATTGAAAAACAACTCCAAAATGATCTTCACGATGTTTTAACCTGGCGTCTGATCGTTCTTATCGCTTGCAGCGCGAGTCGCATGGAGGTGCAGTGCCAGCCACCAACGCCTCTTTCCAGGTTCCTCATCTTACAACAGCCTTTTCCTGGTGTAGGCAGTCTAACGATTTGTGAGATTGAGGCTTTCGAAGGTCGGTCCAAATTCAGTTTCCCTTTAAACAATAACGAAAGCAAACGACTACTTCATTTTCAATTCTTCTCCTTATTCAAATTCCCCCATCGAAGCTCCAAGAGGGAAGTCAAGTTGGCAGAGGTTCCAAGGCTACTACCAGCAGGACTTCCAGCTGGGCACTTTCAAGCACGTGAGGAGTGCCGTGGAGTGCACATTGATGTGTCAGCGCTTCCAGGCCTGTTGGTCCGTCAATTTCTCTTCAGCTGGACTTTGCGTTCTCAACGCAAAAGACTACCAGAGCTCCGTGCTGCAAGATGCCTCGTGGGACTTGTATGCTGCCTATTGACGGCCTTTCAAATTGCAGGGGCCTCGTTAATGAAAGGGGATGCTACGCTGCTAGCACTGCACCGCTGTTACTACTTCAATCAATTTTTGCGTAGTTATTCAGGGTTAAAGAATTGTTGGAAAATTATTCTGCTGAGACAACTAAACATTTTTGGTTAATTTGATGAAACATTCTCCAATAGTCATTCAATATAAACTATGACTCAATTCTAAATTTTGAGATTTATAAATTTGATTCTGTAAAGAGTTTTTGATCTCTTGCAACAGACAATAGCGTTTGTCTGAATTTGCTTCAATAAAAACTATGGAAAAAAAATTTACTTTTTCATTTCTCTAATATTTTTTCTTGTATTTGGAAAGCAATCTTTCGGATTGATTGTAGGTTCCTCAAACTCAACCTCTCGAGGTTCAAGTTTACATACTTCAACAAGTCTTTTCATCTTATTGAATCTCTTCCATCAACTGATATTTCATCAAATCTTTCACCCAACCATTCTTCCACCATCCATAGTTAGGCTTCACCCTTGACTCTTCTCTTTGTTTCATACCACAAATCAAATCTTTAGCTAAATAACCTATGACCAAATCACAAAAGGTTTTTCACACGTTTTTATCACGGACTTTAAAACTTTTACACGTTCTGCCTTGAAAATCGTTGATAAATTTAATTATTTTTGTAAATCACACTCAATTTCTTATGGTATATTTTAAGCACACTTCGCTGACTTTGCATTTTAATACTGTGCTCCACTTTTGCCGAACCTTCTTCTTTCCAGTGTTACTCCCCTTGAAGTTCTCCTTCCTTTTCATCAGTTTTTTTGAAATTTAGTGTTTCGAGAGCCTTCTTGAACAGCGTGTGATTCAGAGGTATAGAGGTATTTCGATTAGATTATAGAAGACGCACTTCAGACTCTGAAGATTTATTCAAAAATGTAAAAAGATAAAAGTAGAAAAATGAACTTTCGAAAAATTTGATTTTTTTTCCTACCAAGACAAAACATTCCTTCCTCGTCTTCTCAATACTCAATAAGCCCATAATACTCATTCTTCATCGTTTTCAATTTGAACTATTTTTCTCACTATTTATATATTTTTTCGCTATTTTTTGTAAGTTCAATGCTGATTTTTATGACTGATGACATTCAGTTCTCGTTAATTCTGTTTTTTAACTGTTTAATTTGATAATTCGCCGTGTTTTCTAACATTTCCAGCGTAAGTCAGGAATTGATCTGATAAAGATTATAGAAACTTAAAATAACAAAAAAATATATACTGTATTTTGAACAAAAATAAACCGATGCAAAATTTCCTTGCTAGAGTTGCAAAGTCTTTCGAATGAAACTTGTTGAGAAAAAAAGAGATTTTAATAAAAATATTATATTTTATTTTTGTGAATAAAGGGAAACGTTCAATTTTCTAAATACATTTTTATTTAACAAACTTTGAAAACAAAAATTATAATGGATAGAAAAGTGTTGAGTGTCGAGATATTTTAAGTGAATTTATAGTCTCTATTAGATCAAGTCCAGACATACCCTGGAAATGTTACAAAAACACGGTGAACAGTCGAACTAAAAAAGAAAACATTAAAATATACGAGAACAGAATGTTATCATGCATAAAAGTCGGCATTGAACCTATGAAATGAACAAATCGAGGAAGAAAAAGTTGAAAAAATATTAAACACAATGAAATATTAATTTAAATCAATAAATCAATAAAAAAAGTTGGAAAAGAAGTGATCAAATAGTGAAATTTGAGGAATTAAAACTCAGCGGCAATAACTGGCATCACGTTGGCAACGCATTCAAAGAAAAAAATTAAACGTGAATAATAATTTTAGTTAGAAAAAAAATGAACGAAAAGTTAACTAACTTCACCAACTTTTCTAAACTTTTTCTATGAACTGCATGGTACGACGGGTGAATTTCCGAAAATTTGCGATCAAATTCAACTTATACTAATTTCCATATTTCGATTTTCGCAACCTTTGTAGGGTGCTGCTCGAAGCTTCTAAGAACCCCGCTATGTATTTTGGCTGAGCTAATGATGTTGTAGTTTAGCAAGTTTGTGTAGAAAAGCTATTTGAACTGGCTGGGTTTTTTTGATGAGATTATCTTTAAAAGAGAGTGGTCAGAAGGGTCTCCAAGCCATGATGTTGAAAACAATGTTGATTTTGTTGTCTTTTCTGGCTCTTTTTGGTTGTTATAGAAGGTTAAAGGTCATTTATTTTACTATTGCGGGGAAGGAATATGTAGAAGTGATTGGAAAGTTTACGTGGGTACAGGGACAGGAAAGTTGTATACAAAGGGGAGGAGTTTCAGTGGCAATCGAAGATCACATAGAAAACTTTAAACTGTCTAAAGCTGTCTGGAGAAGTGAGTGACTTTTGTTAATAAAATTTATAAATCTGATCAGCTACTTGATTTGATTTCCAGCTCAATGTTTCAACGAGAAAAATCATTTATGACTTATTGGACTGCGGGATATCGAGAGATTAAAAACAGATTTGTTTGGAAAAACCATTTAGTGTGCAAGAACTTCACTTGCGGCGGAAAGAAGGTAAAATATACTAGATGGGGCTATCAAGACCCGAACAATCATAAAGGTATAGAAAACTGTATCCAATTGAGATGGACATCATCTGGTTTCAAGTGGGCTGATCAAGCCTGTTCTGATAAGGCATGTGTCATCTGTCAAATACTCAAGTAGCCAGCTGTGTTTGAGTAAGAAAAACATTTGAAAATGAAACCATTGAAAGCATCGATCGAATAAAAATTTAATTGGTAATTTTTGTGCTAAATAAAATTCAAAGTGCTTTTCTCTCTTAATCTAATCTGATCAGAACATTTTTAACGCGTTTTATAACCACATGTTCAAAGACGATGAATAAATCCTTCAATTTTTCCCAGTATATTTATGTATTACAAATCGAAGCTGGATTATGAAGATTTCTTTTTTTCTTTTCCAACAAAAATTCTGATAATTATTTTTTCGACTAAATTGTGGAATATAATAAACAAACTTGAAGCACACATAGAGATTCAGGAAGTGGCTGACAACGCAGTTCCTGCTTCTGCAGTCTGCATCTCGCCATGATGAAACTCGATACCCATGCACGGCTAGTATGAGGTTTCTATTCATACTCGAGTGTTGAGGACACCTAGGACACCAGTTGGCATATGAGACGGGCTCAAGCTTGCTCCATCTTCCTAGCTGGTATTTCCACCCAAGGTTACTGCCATATGCTCGCATTCCAGACGTCCAAAATATTACTCGGTTTTCAATAACACTCATATGAAAACGCTATTTCATAAGATGAGTGTTTGCAATTTTTAAATCCAAAATAAAAAAAGAGTCTCACGGTTTAGGTATCTTCCTAATTCATTCAATTTCAAGTTTTCATATTCATTGTCGGTCTTCACCATCAGGCCTCCAGCTTTTCTGCATTTGTGGTGAAAAAATGTTACTTGTTTTGTGATTATACTCGTGTAGCGAGCTGAGAATTTCATTCGGTTAGAAAAGTGTTATTCCATTTACTGATCAAAAGTGAGGTAAGAAACTCACATTTTACACGTAGTAGCCTACAGCTACTAATTCTAACAAACATTTGTAAAAGGCCTTCTAGCACTTTGTTCAGAAGCGCTGCCATAAAAACAGTTTTTCTTTCTTTGGGTTATTCAGCCACTTGAACACGGCGTCTGTTCATTACTTGAGTTGCCGCTTCCGAAACTCAAACCTGAGCTTACCCATTCACGCTTTACAATGGAACGAGCTAACCATTATGCTACAGGCGCAAACTAGTTCCAAAAAAGTATGGTGTTTCAACAAATCCAAATCTAAGCTACAAGCAAAGTTGACTATAAAGTAAAATTGCTTTAATTGAAAATTTAGGAATAAAAAATAACTCTCAATCATATCAAATAACTATAGTTTTTGGTAATTACGAAGATTTTGAAATGATTTTAAAAAATGGCCGAATTGGCCGAGTTATACTTCGAAATACAGGCATTCAGTGAAATCGCCAATCCACTGAAATGTAAATCCAGTTCGCCAACTTGAATGAAAACACAGCTACCTAAGTTATTAGTTCACAGATGACACATGCTTTATCCAGACATTTTTGATCAACCCAAATAAAACCAGATGGCGACCACCTCAATTGGATACAATTTCCCTTACCTCCGAAATTGTTTGGGTCCATTGAAGTCCATCTGTTGTATTCCACGTTATCTTCAGTACAAATGTTGTCAGAGCGCTTTTCGAGATGGTTTTGCCACACGTATTTTCCACAACTTCTTCGGATACCCGCACTCCAGTAGGTTACAAATGAACCATATTTGTTGAGACACCCTTCTGAGAAATGAATTATGCAAATGTTCAGATAAATGGTTTGCATTCACTAACGTCCCTCACTTTTCAAGACAGCGTGAGCAAGGCTGTAGTTTTCGTAACCATCATTGATTGCCACTGAAAGTCCTCCCAGTTTAACACAACTTTCATGCCCTTCTTTCCACGTCATTTGCTTAGTCAGCTGCACATAATTCTTGTTTCCAATAGAAAATCTGATGAGCTCTGATCTTCCATAACAACCAAAAAGAGCCAACAAAGACAACAAAAAGACTTTATTTCTCGACATTATGCCTCAAAGTCACATTCTCACTACTTTCATTTATAAACATTTCCATCGAGAAACCATCATCACGATCTAAACTTGAATTGGTTAATGGTATTCAAAATCGATAGAAAACCCATTCGAGTGGACACTAATCGGCTTGTCACTCTACAGAACCTGCTGAATATTCCTCTCATTGAAACTCTCACATCTATAACCATCATGCATTTCGTAGCACATTTTTTCGAAGTTCCAATCAGCCCTATATGAAAATAATCTTATGGCTCCGAAACTCTACGGGGTTTGTGCCACTATAAAAATATTCGTATTTGTATTGTATTGTATTGTATGATAATAAAAAAAACAGAATTAAACTTTTGTACATTTAATTATCATTAAACTTTTGAGTTTATATTTACATCAATATAATACAAAAAATATTGAAAAATGAAAACTTTTTAATAGGTGAATTTAAATTATTTTTTGGAATTCCGATGCACTAAGCAGCTCATGAGGAAGGTCTGGAGGTCCGAGTGTGGAATTTATGTTTTTCTGTTCTCTCGAAATAATTTTAGCTTGAAAACATTATTTACATGATTTTATTTCAATTTAAAAAAATGAAGTTAAAACTATTCTCGATACATTTTCCGTACTTTTGAAAAGACCTCATTCGAACTTCATTCATACGTAATCATGCTCTCATACGATCTCTCCCATATCGTCGATACACACTAGAGTACACTTCTACTATGATTGATTCCTTACCTTTGAGTTCTGCTCTGACGAAAACATTGATTGTAGTATCAAATATTGCCAGAGTAAGTTTCCCTCGAGTGCTTTGAGTTTAGAAATTTGAATTTTTTGGACGTTAGGTACTTCTGACCTACCTAATTTAACTTGCGGATGGAATGAACCGTTTAGAAAATTACAAACTACGTTTAACTGCTCTAACTCAAGTTATTAGTTCTAGAATTAATTTAAAAATTAGTTATTCGATTTAAGCCACAAATGACGAAAACAAAAACATTCATCAATGAGGTAAGAAGGACCACATGAAACATTGATGGGAATAAATGGATCCCATGATGATCATGATAATAATTAATATAAGCTCACATTTGCTTATTTGCACTATTTAGTTAAGGCTTGTGTGAATGGTTCTTTGAAAGTTTGTTTCCCGTGTATAAACCACGTTGATGATTCTTTCACTCCACTGCCCACCTGACTGTCCACCACTTCACCAAAACACCATTTCAATGAACATTTTCACTTTATAAATTTGAAAATGTTTAGTATTTGCGTAGCGCCTTGTAGCATTTTGTTCAAAAGCGCTCCCATAGAAAACTAGCCATTGTCTACTAGTTGAGTAAACCAACCAAAAACAGTGTCTGTTTTCTATTTGAGTTACCAGCTTCCAAAACTCAAACCTGAGCTTAGTCGAGAACCAGATCTAAAATTGCGCTTTTTAACCATTATGCCACAAGTCCAAACCTAAAAAAGAAAATTTTGAAAAGATTTACTAGACATGCTTAATCTTCTTCAGTTGATTTATTTTAAATATCACTTTTTTAGTTACCTAATGACATTGAGTAAATGTCTTCTACATAATTTTTCGACCTTTTTAGAGGCATAGTTTAGAGAGTTTTTTTTAATTTGTCTTGAATAGCTTGAGTAATTTTATTGACTCAACAAAGGTTTTCCCTTCGATTTAGTTTCAGTCATGAGCCTTTCCTTTCCCAGCGACAAACTTCCAGACTTCCGTTTTCTAGTTTTCCTTCCTAAACTCCTGACTGACAGAGCTTCGAAACCGCTCCAAACCTTACTGACCTGGAAATCTTTGACTTCTTGTTAGTTGTTTTGAATTCGGCTGTCTATGAAACGTTTTGAAAGAATTACCTCTGAGAGATTTCGTGATATGGCTTACCAATTTTATTCAGCTCACTTCCCATGAGCTATGAGTTGTCTTTGACTGCCTCCATTGAGAAATATGATGGACCCTAGTTTCTGCTAAATGGAGAAATTAATTGGCGTAATTTTCAATGAAGGACAAGAGAGACAGGTTCAAAAGTGAGAAATAGCATAATGGTAGTTTGGTTTTGGTTCAGTGTTTTTTACAAACATCATATTCTATCTTTGAGAATAGTTTTTATTCATTTTAAATTTATTTATATTTCTGAATCAATATTTTTGAAGCTCTAGTGGTTACAGACTTGCATAAAAGTCGTCATTGTGATGCAATAGTAGAGCAGTTTACTTGTCATTGTTCCCTAACATAAGGGCATGCGCAGGCATGTTTCAAAGTTTTGACTATTTTTCCATGAACTGAAAAAACAAGCGGAACTTTTTTTTCAAAATGAGAAACTGTACAAACTCTTTCATAAAAAATCTTTTCATTCAGTATGGGAATTTAATTGCAATGGTCTTAAGAAAAAAACAAAGATGGTTAAAAAGGTAGAAAATAGGCAAAATGTATTGACAGAAATATACAAAAAACAAATAAGAGAATCTGAGGTGAAACAAAATGAAAGCAGAAAGTAGGTGATTGAAAAAATTGATAAAGGGCGTAAATTGACTGTATTCAATGTTGCTCTTAACTGTCGATCTGGACTTCTTGTAACAACAGTATTAGTTCGTTTGAATTTTGCTATTTTTTGTGGCGTTTCTAGCAACATCAGAAAGTTTTCATAGTTTTTATGTGATTATAAGCTATGGTTACTTCAAAATTGTTGAGATACACTGATTTGAGTCAATTTTGCTTCTAGTTTTTAACTGGGTTCTTACGACTACAGTTTTGGTTAATTTGACTTTGATCCATAACATTCTGTTCTCGTATATTTCAAATTTTTTTTAGTTCGGCTATTCTTCGTGTTTTTGTAACATTTCCAGCGTATGTCTGGATTTGATCTAATAAAGACTATTAGAGATTCTTTATTTTTTTTCTTTTTCCATTCTTCGTAGAGTTTTTCCTAACATGGAACGTTCTTCGGTAGTTATTTGATGGGAATATGAAGAAGTATAGTTTCTAAGAATTGTTTATTTGATTTCTTAGTTAATTTTGCTTTTTATTTACACTTAAATTTCTCCCAACATTGCATTCATGGTTAATGGACATTCAATATAACTTATGACTCAATTTCAAATTTAATTCTAGTCCGTTTTTGATTTCTTGCAACAGAAAACTAACGGCTTTTATGACATTCGATTATTGTTGATTTTAATTTTTTTTCTTTCATTTTGATTGTTCACCATGTTCTGTGCCATTTCCAGCGTTTGTCTGGATTTGCTTCAATAAAAACTATAAAAAATAAAATAATATAAAAACTATAAAAAACAACTATTGGGGAGTTACTTTTCCTTTTCCTACTTTTTCCTTTTCAGCCAATTTTCATATTCAAAAGCAATATTCTGCGGCATAACAATTGGTTTGATCCGTAGTAACATATGATTAGATGAGCCCAGTTTTGAGTTCATTAAACGGCAACTCAATTAAAGTGAATTTTTCGTCCTAGGGTGTCCAGTCTTCTAGTAGTCCACATCAAGTGAAACCGTTTTTATAGGAATGCCTTTGAACATAGCGCTAAGAGGCGCGATACAAATGTTTTGATTAGATTAAGTTAGATTTAGACCAAAAATGGCGGAAGATACTTCGTAAACCGCACAACTTGTAACTCTCGACAAAAAAAATATTTTACAACTAATTTAATCACTTATAAATATTAATTAAAACTTAAAATTTTAAATTATTAGTGAAAAAGGTTTAAATAAAGTAAAAAGAGCGGACAAAAACGGCCATGCTGTAATCAAAGACGCCATATTCTTCTTTTCAAAGGCGCTCTAATGGAAATGGTTTTACTCGCTGAAGGTTTCTAGAGGACTGGACACTTTGGGACGGCATTTATACTTTAATTGAGTTACCGCTTTTAAAACCCAAACTTGATAAATAACATAAATAAATAAATTAAATAAACAATTGGTCAATGAAGTCATGTACAAGAAGTCAACAGTTAAAGTTTTATTGAGGGGGAAAATGAACTAGTTATAATTTCTCATTCGATCAATGCTTCAAAAGTTTAATTTCCAAAAATTTCTCAACTCAAGCACGGCTGGTTACTTGAGTAGTTCACAGATGACACATGCTTTAACAAAACATTTTTGATCAACCCACTGGAAACCTGATGGTGACCACCTTAATTGGATACAATTTTCAGTGCCTTGATGATTGTTCGGATCACCCTTATACCATCTTGTGTATTCAACGTCGAGCTCGGGACAAGATAACCGATCGCACATTTCAAGATGGTTTTGCCATCTGAATCCTTTTCCAGCTTTTCTTATACCCGCAGTCCAAAAAGTTACGAAGGCTCTTTCTTTGTTTAAACATTTATCTGAAAATAAAATCATGTGTGTGTTTAAACTGATGATTTGCATTTTTCAAAGCCACTCACCTTTCACAACGGACTGAGCTAGTTTGTAGTTTTCCTCGTTATCATTGATTGCCACTGCAACTCCTCCCAACTTGTTACAACTTTCTTGTCCTTCCTTCCACGTCATGTGCTCATCCAGCTGCACATAATTTTTGTTTCCAAATGAGAATCTGCTTATACCAGAACTACTACAACAACAAATAAGCTGCAAGCAAAAAAACAGGAAGGTTAATTGTCTCAACATTGTGACTTGAAATCTCGCTCTCACTACTCACCCTTTTATAAACAATTTTTTTGAAAAATAACCAAGGGAGACACACATGGATTTTTACTGAAATTTGTCAATCGTATTCAAAATCGATCGGAAAAAACTGAACTCATTTGCAATATTATCAATCACAACTCTACTTGAAATTAATAAATATTCTAATCATCAGCAACTTCGATAATTCCCTAATCATTGCGTAGTCAGTAGCACACCTGCTTCAAAGTACCGATTAGCGCTATACAGATGACCTAATCTGATCTAATTTATTCAAGTCATTTGTAGACCGCTGATTACACAATAAAAAACCTTACCAGTTTTTTTGATTATTACAAAAAATTGAAGTTCCATGTTTGACCAAAACCATATAAAAATATAGTTAGAAGGAAAAAACTGAAATTTTTGTAAGTTGAACTTGAATATATGTTCCGGAATTTTCATTATTGCTGTGTGGAATATTGAGTATGAAATCATGAGTATTTTCCGTTTATTTAAAAATCGTTGAAAAAAATTTCGTATTAAAAAAAATTAAATGAAAAGTTTGCAATGTTGATTATTTTAAACAAAATTTCTGTAGACTCTCAATCAACTTCAGACAGACGCTGAAGATTTAAAAATTATGTTTTATATTTCGGAAAACCTCATTTTAAAATCATTCATTGCAAAAATATTTTCAAATAAAATTTTCCCATTTTATTGAATTTTTTTTTGACTTCAATTTCTCCTTCAAATGATATTTGCAGCAAATAATTTTAGTCTCCAACATAAAAGGTTTTCGTTTCCTATAGATAAAAATTGCTGAAAACACAGCTACACAAGCAATATTGATTTTAAAACATTAGTTTCAATACATTATAGATAAATTTATTCAAAAATTCTTAATGTTCTATTTAAAAAAATAAAGACACATATATTTCTCTATAATCAAATTCATGCACTTGAGTTGTCTGATTGAAAATTGATCGAAATGTGATTAATTCCAAAGTTTTTTTTTGATTGTTTTATAGTTCATAATTTTTTTTGACGTCAGACTCATTAATAATGTTAAAAAATAAAAAAACAATATTTTATAATCAAACAGAAAAAAAACGTTTCCATTTTAACCAGAATATTTTCAAAACTCATTATATTAATACATAGTTGGTAAGCTTTCTTGAGTTAACACCAAAAAGACGCTGAGAAAGTTAAAAGATGACGAAGCAGTGTCAAATTATTATTATAAATACGGACACTGACAATTTTTTTCGTAGTTGAATTAAAAGAAAAAACAAAGGCCATTCATTAGGAAGTTCATAGAAGTATCATCAAAAATATGAAAACAGTCTGTAGGACCATATTGTTGAAATTTCAATATTAAAATTAAATCAGCGGAGAATTCAATGATAAAAAAGGGTAAAAAAAAATGAGATTTGACGGAAAGTTTTGGCTTTATTCTTATCTGAAAAGTTAATTGACAACTTTCAATGAAGGACAAGAGAGACAAGTCCAAAAGGAGACCGTAATAGAGAAATAGCATAATGGTACTTTGGTTTTGGTTCAGTGTTTTTTACAAACATCATATTCTATCTTTGAGAATAGTTTTTATTCATTTTAAAATTATTTATATTTCTGAATCAATATTTTTGAAGCTCTAGTGCTTACAGACTTGCATGAACATCGTCATTAGGATGCATTAGCAGAGCAGTTCCTCCGCGATTGAGCAATTGAGACAATGAGGTATTCAACGATATTGATCAGTCCAATGAATGTGCTTTAAGTGGAAAAACTAATTGAAAACGTCAAAGAAGAACGTGGAATGAGTGTCTTAATGATGAAAGTCAACTTTTTAGATAGGAAATATGAAATTAATTTGAAATTATTTCAAATGACCTTGATAAGGAATTTTTCAAAATTGTGTGATTATTTCAAAAATTATTTATGATCGGAAAAGCTAAAAAAAATCAATATGTCGTGCAGAGCATATTACGAGCAATGAAAAACGTTCGAGAGCATGTATTGACAGTCATCCATCCATGGCATTCCATTGTATTCTACCGAAATGCCATTCACTTGTGAGGTCTGCTTATAAGTATCACTGATCTTGTGGCCATGCAATGAACGCTTGCAAACAGATGCCAGTGAAGTTACTTGACCATGTTTTTGAGCAGTGTTCGCCCAACGGAGCTGTTGCTGCTTGTGTCCCTTGCAATGCACATAGCAGCTGGCGTCAACATGCTGAGAGGAAAGCCTGCAAGACAAGCTAGTTCTTATAGCGGTATGACAGCCGGTGAGAACTTGAACGTTTGACTTTGAAATAGTTGCAACTTGTAGAAAAGTGAATTAAAAATTTTTGTAGTGATGATCGAATGTTTGTGTCTTTGAAGAGTGAGTGGTTTGATTCTCAATTCCGAGTCACCATTCAGATTTAGCTGTGGACGGGAATCCAGATCCCAATCTCTACAACTACCATTGCTCTCACGCACGCACTGATGACACCTGGTGGATATGCGACATGCAGAACCATTACCTCATTGACACTGTGGCCGTGTATCCTCGTAACATTCATCGTTGGTGTTTGAACTCGCAAATCGCTCAAATGCATCAAGAGTCATTCAGTTTCACACTGTAAATACACGAGAGTTGTGAAAAATATATAAGTATAACAGCTTTATTCCAACCACCTCATTGCTATAGCGCTTCCAGCCATGTTTTGATGACGCTGCCAGATGTTACTCACAGTTGAGCTACTGAGCCACCTGGCGTTTACTATTATCTTGAGTCGTCTCATTTTCCAACACAAAATGGAACTTAGTCGATATGCGAACCCTAATTCTCACCCTTTACAGCCACGATTGCCAACCCCTATGCTACAAACAACAAAGAAAACAACAGAAAACAACAGAAAAAACATTGAACAGGAGAAAGACTGGACTACTTCATAGTGGGACTGTCGAACAATGGCTATGGAGAGGGGCCTGTCGAGAGGGGCACCTACTCCATATGCGCCCAGTATCCACACCAAGCCACCCTGTGAGCTCCATTGCTGCTTGTTGTTTGGAAAGGCTGCTACATTTATATGTGATTTGTGAAATTTATAATTGTTTGAACATTGAAAAACAACTCGAAAATAATTTCCACGATGTTTTAACCTGGCGTCTGATCGTTCTTATCGCTTTCAGCGCGAGTCGCATGGAGGTGCAGTGCCAGCCACCAACGCCTCTTTCCAGGTTCCTCATCTTACAACAGCCTTTTCCTGGTGTAGGCAGTGTAACGATTTGTGAGATTGAGGCTTTCGAAGGTCGGTCTAAATTCAGTTTCCCTTTAAACAATAACGAAAGCAAACGACTACTTCATTTTCAATTCTTCTCCTTATTCAAATTCCCCCATGGAAGCTCCAAGAGGGAAGTCGAGTTGGCAGAGGTTCCAAGGCTACTACCAGTAGGACTTCCAGCTGGGCACTTTCAAGCACGTGAGGAGTGCCGTGGAGTGCACATTGATGTGTCAGCGCTTCCAGGCCTGTTGGTCCGTCAACTTCTCTTCAGCTGGACTTTGCGTTCTCAACGCAAAAGACTACCAGAGCTCCGTGCTGCAAGATGCCTCGTGGGACTTGTATGCTGCCTATTGACGCTTTTCAAGTTGCACCGCTGTCACTACTTCAATCAATTTTTGCAGCACTTATTCGAAAATATTTTTGGATTTTTTTTTTTAATTTTTTATTGAAACGATGAATTTAAGTTATTTTTTTCATAATGAACATCTTTTTGTTCAACCTTTTAATATGACAAACAATAAAATTGCACGCACTTATTAACTTTTAGTTTTTGTAATGATCACTTGAAAGTATGACTGTTAATGAATAAAATTACATTAAATAATTCCTTAACAATGATATTTAAAAAAAGATTTTTTACCTTCCAGGTGTTCTACATTTCACCCATTCCTCCCGTTTAAATCTTTGTCTTGTCATCACCCTTCTTGTCTTCCAGTTATATTTTTATTAAAAAACCCATTTAGCATTGCCCTCCTAGAACGTTTGATTTCCATTGCTTCTAGTGAAGGTTCATGTGGCATCATGCATAATTTTCCAAGTGTTTTTGTTCGAATAGGGTTATGGCTGTCCAAAGGATAAGACATTTTAGTGGAACGGTTCTGCATATCCATGATTATTAATAGAAGAATTAGCTTTGTTGCGGCCGCTTCAAGTTGTGAGCAAGTGCAACAGTTGTGTGAATTAAAAGTTAGCTACTGCTCAGATAGGTTACAGACTAATCGTTGATCACTTGTCGTGGCGGGAAAGCCACCACCAATGTAGAAAGGCTGGAGGCCTGATGGTGACGGTCAACTATGAATATGAAAACTCAAATTTGAATGGATTTGTAACAAGCGTGTGTTTCTTCTATCTTAATCAAGAAGTGCAACCACATTCGTCTAATCCAATGACATTCTCGGATAGATGCACATGTGTACTCACAAACAGTAAGATACCGAGTAACATTTTGGGAGTCTGGAGTGCGAACAGATGGCAAGAACTTGAGTGGGAATACCAACTTGAGAGGTTGAGCGGTTTTAGGCTTATTTCTATTCCATATGTAATTTCAGATTGCTGTATGATTTGGAGCTTAATTTCATCTTTATTTCAAGTAAAGTTCAATAAATTTCGAATCCAATCAATTTAAAGAATTTTTTAATTTTATTTTTTCAAAATTGTTGAACCATAGTCATAAAAAGTTTACTTTTCGAAAAAATTCGAACGGTTAGGTAGATTCTTTAATGAAAGTACGTATGCCTAATTAAACAACTAGAAAATTTAAAAACAACTTCATATCGTTGGCTTTTTCTGCGTTTTTCTGTGGTTTCAATATTTAGAGGCCAGAAGATTTTCTATCCAAAACAAACATTATTCGCAGCTTGATGGGCTCATGACGTGGAAGCAAGGGCCAATCACCTGTATCAAAATGCTTTCAAAATGTTCCATGGTTTATGCCACAATAAAATTTATAAAATAAATTGGGAACAAAATTTTAAAATTAAAGAAAAATTTAGAAGTAACCCAAACTGTAATTTGGAAAAATTCAAGTTGAAGATTATGATCGAAACTGACTTTAAAACTAAAATAATGAACATAGTTTAGAATGCTTCACTAGTACAAAGAAGAGAAGTAACAAAGGTAAGATAGGGAGGAGAGAAGTTCCACGGTAGGAATGTTCGGATTTGGCATAAGTATGATGAGCTTGAGTAGTAGAAGATCTCATTCCCTGACGAACATGCAACTTAAAAAAGTATGTCAAGTAATTAGAGGAGTAATTTTTTTAATGCCAATGTATCATTTAAGGGAAGAGAGTCAAGAAGTCGAAAAGACTTGTTAAAGTATACAAGATCAAGTCCTGGAAGGTTGAGTTTGAGAAAGATAGATCGCTTTAAAAGAAAATTTTTGAATACAGGAAGAATAACTTTAAGAGAACATTTTTGAATACAGGAAGAAGTGTAAAAGATAATATAAAATGAATCAGGTTCAAGAAATAAGGTAAAAATGTAAGTCACCAACATAAAGTTGACTCTGAAGAAAAAATTATGAAATAATTTTGGGAGTTCAGGAATATAGATACTAATAGAAAGGACTGAGAATAACCCTGAAGGGCACCAAATAGAAGAAGAAAAATTGTTTAAAAAATCTTTAGAACAAGTGTCGGAAGGATAAGAGAAAATCGATTGCAGACAAGATCCAGATACCAAAAAAATCCTCAAATTGATGATTAAGTGAAGAATGGTCAACAGTGTCAAAAGCAGAAAAAAATCTAAAAAAAAGACAGTTGTTATAACTTTCAGAACAGAGTATAGAACTATTATCGATTTTCAAGAAAGGTTTCAGTGTCACTGAGAAGGCGGAACCTATTGTACAAATGCTTTGATAAGATAAGATTGGAAAGTTTTCGAAGAAATTCGAGAAAGTAAATTATTGATAATTTCGATAAAAAAAATATATATTCGAAACCAGAAGTGAAAAATCGATATGTGAATAAGGACTGAAAGTGTAAAAGTACGCGTTGGTTGACGATTTCACTCCAATGTTGCCTACTTGAAACGGGAAAATAGCTTGTTTTATAATTGCTTTGACTCTTTGTAACCACTGTAAACTATGCCTATTAGAAAATTGAATATTTCACAATTGATATTTGAATTTCAAAACTTTGAATCTTCTCCAAAATAGTTCAAATAATGTGAATAAAAAGAACTAACAGTAACGGTCACACACGTTAATTCGCGTTGAAACATATCAAGCTATGTAACAATGTCGAAAACTCATTAACGAATACGCTGAAAAGTCAATGATATCCAGTTTCAACTACTCAGTTTGATAACTCAAATCCGTCCGTAGCTTGTACACATTTCATTAACATCTCATTTATGGTTCATAAGTTACCTTTTTTAAGAAGGAAGCTTCGAAATTGACGAACAGAAGCTTGAATGTTGAAAAATAAAAATAAGCTTTGTTGTGGCTGCTTGGAGTTATGAGCATTTGTGAAAGTTTGGAGGTCTACAGGTTGTCTACGGCTGGGAAAAGTTACGGACTGATCGCTGATCACTTGTCGTGGCAAGAAGGCCACCACGAATGCAGAAAAGCTGGAGGCCTGATGGTGAAGACCGACAATGAATATGAAAACTTGAAATTGAATGGATTAGGAAGATACCTAAACCGTGAGACTCTTTTTTTATTTTGGATTTAAAAAGTGCAAACACTCATCTTATGAAATAGCGTTTTCATATGAGTGTTATTGAAAACCGAGTAACATTTTGGACGTCTGGAATGCGAGCATATGGCAGTAACCTTGGGTGGAAATACCAGCTAGGAAGATGGAGCAAGCTTGAGCCCGTCTCATATGCCAACTGGTGTCCTAGGTGTCTTCAACACTCGAGTATGAATAGAAACCTCATTCTAGCCGTGCATGGGTATCGAGCTTCATCATGGCGAGATGCAGACTGCAGAAGCAGGAAAGGCGTTGTCTGCCAGTCCCCGTCTTTCGAGGTGTGTTTTATGAACAAAATCATCAGAACTGGAAATTTTAACTATTTAATTGTTTTTTTCTGCATTAACAAATTTTAACCAGCTCAACATTATTTGCTATCTCTGAATTAAATCAAGTCCAGACAAATGTTAGAAATGGCACAAAAAATGGCGAACAATCGAAATAAAAGAAGAAAAAATGTCTTTAAATCTGTAAACTGTGTGTTACTAGAATCAGAAAATAACTGTAGAGTCAAATTGATGAATCACGAGAATTCCAAAGAGAATCCTAAGTTATATTCACACAGAAAACCCATTTAGGAATGTTCTATCAAGTTAAGATAATTTAAATGTTACAAGGAATCTGAACAACATCAAAATTGCTTATAGAGTCAAAATAGAGTGCTTTGAAATTTAAGAATTGATTCATATTCCAGAACAACTTGAAATAACTTTTTGTAGAGGTTTCATTCAGGTTATTTGTTTTTTTTATTTGTATTACATGAATATATTCGCAAGAAGTGAACGATTTATTCATCTTCTTTGAACATGTGGTTATAAAACGCGTTAAAAATGTTCTGATCAGATTAGATTAAGAGAGACAAGCACTTTGAATTTTATTTAGCACAAAAATTACTAATTAAATTTTTATTCGATCGATGCTTTCAATGGTTTCATTTTCAAATGTTTTTCTTACTCAAACACAGCTGGCTAGTTGAGTATTTGACAGATGACACATGCCTCATTAGAACAGACTTGATCAACCCACTTGAAACCAGATGATGTCCATCTCATTTGGATACAGTTTTCTATACCTTTATGATTGTTCGGGTCTTGATAGCCCCATCTAGTATATTTTACCTTCTTTCCGCCGCAAGTGAAGTTCTTGCACACTAAATGGTTTTTCCAAACAAATCTGTTTTTAATCTTTCGATATCCCGCAGTCCAATAAGTCATAAATGATTTGTTCTCGTTGAAACATTGAGCTGGAAATCAAATCAAGTAGCTGATCAGATTTATAAATTTTATTAACAAAAGTCACTCACATCTCCAGACAGCTTTAGACAGTTTGAGGTTTTCCATGTGATTTTCGATTGCCACTGAAACTCCTCCGTTTTTTATACAACTCTCCTGTCCCTGTAGCCACGTAAACTTTCCAATCACTTCTACATATTCCTTCTCTGCAATAGTAAAATAATTGAGCTTTAAACTTCTATAACAACCAAAAAGAGCCAAAAAAGACAACAAAAACAACATTGTTTTCAACATCATGGCTTGGAGACCCTTCTGACCACTCTCTTTTAAAGATAATCTCATCAAAAAAACCCAGCCAGTTCAATTAGCTTTTCTACACAAACTTGCTAAACTACAACATCATTAGCTCAGCCAAAATACATAGCGGGGTTCTTAGAAGCTTCGAGCAGCACCCTACAAAGGTTGCGAAAATCGAAATATGGAAATTAGTATAAGTTGAATTTGATCGCAAATTTTCGGAAATTCACCCGTCGTACCATGCAGTTCATAGAAAAAGTTTAGAAAAGTTGGTGAAGTTAGTTAACTTTTCGTTCATTTTTTTTCTAACTAAAATTATTATTCACATTTAATTTTTTTTTCTTTGAATGCGTTGCCAACGTGATGCCAGTTATTGCCGCTGAGTTTTAATTCCTCAAATTTCACTATTTTGATCACTTCTTTTCCAACTTTTTTTATTGATTTATTGATTTAAATTAATATTTCATTGTGTTTAATATTTTTTCAACTTTTTCTTTCGCAATTTGTTCATTTCATAGGTTCAATGCCGACTTTTATGACTGATAACATTCTGTTCTCGTATATTTTAATGTTTTCTTTTTTAGTTCGACTGTTCACCGTGTTTTTGTAACATTTCCAGGGTATGGCTTGACTTGATCTAATAAAGACTATAAATTCACTTAAAATATCTCGACACTCAACACTTTTCTATCCATTATAATTTTTGTTTTCAAAGTTTGTTAAATAAAAATGTATTTAGAAAATTGAACGTTTCCCTTTATTCACAAAAATAAAATATAATATTTTTATTAAAATCTCTTTTTTTCTCAACAAGTTTCATTCGAAAGACTTTGCAACTCTAGTAACGAAATTTTGTATCGGTTTATTTTTGTTCAAAATACAGTATATATTTTTTTGTTATTTTAAGTTTCTATAATCTTTATCAGATCAATTCCTGACTTACGCTGGAAATCTTAGAAAACACGGCGAATTATCAAATTAAACAGTAAAAAAAAAGAATTTACGAGAACTGAATGTCATCAGTCATAAAAATCAGCATTGAACTTACAAAAAATAGCGAAAAAAATATATAAATAGTGAGAAAAATAGTTCAAATTGAAAACGATGAAGAATGAGTATTATGGGCTTATTGAGTATTGAGAAGACGAGAAAGGAATGTTTTGTCCTGGTAGGAAAAAAAATCAAATTTTTCGAAAGTTTATTTTTCTACTTTTATCTTCTTCCATTTTTGAATAAATCTTCAGAGTCTGAAGATTCTATAATCTAATCAAAATACCTCTATACCTCTGAATCACACGCTCTTCAAGAAGGCTCTCGAAACATTAAATTTCAAAAAAACTGATGAAAAGGAAGGAGAACTTCAAGGGGAGTAACACTGGAAAGAAGAAGGTTCGGCAAAATTGGAGCACAGTATTAAAATGCAAAGTCAGCGAAGTGTGCTTAAAATATACCATAAGAAATTGAGTGTGAGTTACAAAATAATTAAATTTATCAACGATTTTCAAGGCAGAACGTGTAAAAGTTTTAAAGTCCGTGATAGAAACGTGTGAAAAACCTTTTGTGATTTGGTCATAGGTTATTTAGCTAAAGATTTGATTTGTGGTATGAAACAAAGAGAAGAGTCAAGGGTGAAGCCTAACTATGGATGGTGGAAGAATGGTTGGGTGAAAGATTTGATGAAATATCAGTTGAGGGAAGAGATTCAATAAGATGAAAAGACTTGTTAAAGTATATAAACTTGAACTTCGAGAGGTTGAGTTTGAGGAACATAGAATCAATCCGAAAGATTGCTTTCCGAATACAAGAAAAAATATTAGAGATATGAAAAAGTAAATTTTTTTTTTTGACGTTTTCAATTAGTTTTTCCACTTGAGGCACATTCATTGGACTGTTCAATATCGTTGAATACCTCATTGTCTCAATTGCTCAATCGCAGAGGAACTAATGCATCCCAATGACGATGTTCATGCAAGTCTGTAACCACTAGAGCTTCAAAAATATTTATTCAGAAATATAAATAATTTTAAAATGAATAAAAACTATTCTCAAAGATAGAATATGATGTTTGTAAAAAACACTGAACCAAAACCAAAGTACCATTATGCTATTTCTCTACTACGGTCTCCTTTTGGACTTGTCTCTCTTGTCCTTCATTGAAAATTGTCAATTAACTTTTCAGATAAGAATAAAGCCAAAACTTTCCGTCAAGTCTCATTTTTTTTTACCGTTTTTTATCATTGAATTCTCCGCTGATTTAATTTTAATATTGAAATTTCAACAATATGGTCCTACAGACTGTTTTCATATTTTTGATGATACTTCTATGAACTTCCTAATGAATGGCCTTTGTTTTTTCTTTTAATTCAACTACGAAAAAAATTGTCAGTGTCCGTATTTATAATAATAATTTGACAATGCTTCGTCATCTTTTAACTTTCTCAGCGTCTTTTTGGTGTTAACTCAAGAAAGCTTACCAACTATGTATTAATATAATGAGTTTTGAAAATATTCTGGTTAAAATGGAAACGTTTTTTTTCTGTCTGATTATAAAATACTGTTTTATTATTTTTTTAACATTATTAATGAGTCTGACGTCAACAAAAATTATGAACTATAAAACAATCAAAAAAAATCTTTGGAATTAATCACATTTTGATCAATTTTCAATCAGACAACTCAAGTGCATGAATTTGATTATAGAGAAATATATGTGTCTTTATTTTTTTAAGTAGAACATTGAGCATTTTTGAATAAACTTATCTATAATGTATGAAACTAATGTTTTAAAATCAATATTGCTTGTGTAGCTGTGTTTTCAGCAATTTTTATCTATAGGAAACGAAAACCTTTTATGTTGGAGACTAAAATTATTTGCTGCAAATATCATTTGAAGGAGAAATTGAAGTCAAAAAAAAAATCAATAGAATGGGAAAATTTTATTTGAAAATATTTTTGCAATGAATGATTTTAAAATGAGGTTTTCCGAAATATAAAACATAATTTTTAAATCTTCAGCGTCTGTCTGAAGTTGATTGAGAGTCTACAGAAATTTTGTTCAAAATAATCAACATTGCAAACTTTTCATTTAATTTTTTTTAATACGAAATTTTTTTCAAGGATTTTTTAATAAACGGAAAATACTCATGATTTCATACTCAATATTCCACACAGCAATAATGAAAATTCCGGAACATATATTCAAGTTCAACTTACAAAAATTTCAGTTTTTTGCTTCTAACTATATTTTTATATGGTTTTGGTCAAACATGGAACTTCAATTTTTTGTAATAATCAAAAAAACTGGTAAGGTTTTTTTATTGTGGAATCAGCGGTCTACAAATGACTTGAATAAATTAGATCAGATTAGGTCATCTGTATAGCGCTAATCGGTACTTTGAAGCAGGTGTGCTACTGACTACGCAATGATTAGGGAATTATCGAAGTTGCTGATGAGTAGAATATTTATTAATTTCAAGAAGAGTTGTGATTGATAATATTGCAAATGAGTGCAGTTTTTTCCGATCGATTTTGAATACGATTGACAAATTTCAGTAGAAATCCATGTGTGTCTCCCTTGGTTATTTTTCAAGAAAATTGTTTATAAAAGGGTGAGTAGTGAGAGCGAGATTTCAAGTCACAATGTTGAGACAATTGACCTTCCTGTTTTTTTGCTTGCAGCTTATTTGTTGTTGTAGTAGTTCAGGTATAAGCAGATTCTCATTTGGAAACAAAAATTATGTGCAGCTGGATATGCACATGACGTGGAAGGAAGGACAAGAAAGTTGTAACAAGTTGGGAGGAGTTGCAGTGGCAATCAATGATAACGAGGAAAACTACAAACTAGCTCAGTCCGTTGTGAAAGGTGAGTGGCTTTGAAAAGTGCAAATCATCAGTTTAAACACCCACATGATTTTATTTTCAGATAAATGTTTAAACAAAGAAAAGTCCTTCGTAACTTTTTGGACTGCGGGTATAAGAAAAGCTGGAAAAGGATTCAGATGGCAAAACCATCTTGAAAAGTGCGATCAGTTATCTTGTCCCGAGCTCGACGTTGAATACACAAGATGGTATAAGGGTGATCCGAACAATCATCAAGGCACTGAAAATTGTATCGAATTAAGGTGGTCACCATCAGGTTTCCAGTGGGTTGATCAAAAATGTTTTGTAAAAGCATGTGTCATCTGTGAACTACTCAAGTAACCAGCCGTGCTTGAGTTGAGAAACTTTTAGAAATTAAACTTTTGAAGCATTGATCGAATGAGAAATTATAACTAGTTCATTTTCCCCGTCAATAAAATTTTAACTGTTGACTTCTTGTACATGACTTTATTGACCAATTGTTTATTTAATTAATTTATTCATGTTATTTATCAAGTTTGAGTTTTAAAAGCGGTAACTCAATTAAAGTATAAATGCCGTCCCAAAGTGTCCAGTCCTCTAGAAACCTTCAGCGAGTAAAACCATTTCCATTAGAGCGCCTTTGAAAAGAAGAATGTGGCGTCTTTGATTACAGCATGGCCGTTTTTGTCCGCTTTTTTTACTTTATTTAAACCTTTTTCACTAATACTTTAAAATTTTGAGTTTTAATTAGTTCTTATAAGTGATTAAATTAGTTGTAAAATATTTTTTTTGTCGAGAGTTACAAGTTGTGCGGTTTACGAAGTATCGTCCGCCATTTTTGGTCTAAATCTAATTTAATCTAATCAAAACATTTGTATCGCGCCTCTTAGCGCTATGTTCAAAGGCATTCCTATAAAAACGGTTTCACTTGATGTGGACTACTAGAAGACTGGACACCCAAATTAAAGTATACGAGAACAGAATATTATGGATCAAAGTCAAATTAACCAAAACTGTAGTCGTAAGAACCCAGTTAAAAACTAGAAGCAAAATTGACTCAAATCAGTGTACCTCAAATCTTTTAAATTAACCATAGCTTATAATCACATAAAAACTGTGAAAATTTTCTGATGTTGCTAGAAACGCCACAAAAAATAGCAAATTTCAAACCAACTAAAACTGTTGTTACAAAAAGTCCAGGTCGACAGTTAAGAGCAACATTGAATACAGTCAAAATATAAAATCAAATTAAATTTAAAAGATTTTTCAATAGCTTTCCATGTGATTATAAGCTGTGGTTAATTAAAAAATTTTGAAGTGCATTGAGTTGATTCTATGGTAAATTTTGCTTCTAATTTTTATCTTTGGTTTCTTCTGACTTCAGTTTTGGTAAACTCGAATTCGTTTTTTTATTTTTTTTTCGGCATCTTTTTCAACTCTAATGATATTAATTCATTTTATCTTACTAATTGAATAAAAATAACATATTTTTCACCAGTGCTCCCATGCAAACGGTTTTCTTCGCTGCGGTCTAATAGGTGACTGAGCCACCCTAGCATGGCTTCTGTCCTTTAGAGGCAATCAGTGTAAAGAAATCAGAGCAGGAGTTGTACGCAAGAAGTTGTGAGTACCCAGAACTAAATGGGCAACGCTATTAAAGCTTTGGTGAGGGTGTGTAGCGTGGTTTTGGACTCAATAGTATAAATTAAAAAAAAACTGAATAAAAATAGTTCCAATAATCAAAACGGGACAAAGTAAGCAAAACAACTAGTCATTTGAAGATGGGAATGTCTAGAAATGGTTTCCTTCGTTTGATACGACGAAGATGGTGAAAAGAAAATGAAGCTATAAATGTTTTTTTGGTATGAAAAAAAGTCCAATTTGCAGTTTTAATGTTTAAGTGTTGGATGGTGAAAGATTTTGATGAAATATCAAGAGAAAGAAGAGATTCAATATGTCGAGAAGAACTTTGCTAACGTATATAAGCTTAGAAAGTGAAAGTCGAGAAACGCTAAATAAATAAATATATATATCAGAATGAAGAAATAATGTAAACATGTGAAAGTCATCAGCATACAGTTGGCTCCCGAGAAAAAAGATGAAAATTTTGAAAATTTAGAAGTATAAAGAATAAAAATAAGGACCAATAACACAGCCTTTTTAATGTTTCTTTCTTTAGTTCAGTTGTTTGCCATTTTCTGTACTATTTTCAGCGTATTTTTAAACTTTTTCTAATAAAGACTATAAAATAATAATAATAAACCCTAAAGGACACTAAATAGGAAAAAAAGAATAAAATATGCAGAAACTATTCCTGAAAAGAGTTTTTTCATGTATGAACATATTTGATCAATATAAAAGTTTTTAGCAAAAGCCATGCCAAATTATTTATCCGAGAATTTTAAAAAATTATTTCACGTTTTTTTTATCAAAATCTACTTTTTGCAAATAAAACGCATGTATCTATTTTTTTAATTCTTAGGCCATCCGAAAACGTTTTTAGCACCCCTTTTTTTATAAATATTTTTTATGAAATTTTTATTAAATTGATTATTACTTGAAATTAAATTTCAAAAGTATTTGTAAATGTCAATTTTTCTAAAAACCATTTCGGTGTAAACGTAAAGCGGATGCATATAACCTAATCAAGAATCATTAATAGTTGTATGTTCGGGTTTAAAATAAATGTTAAGCCATTTTTACAGTAACAGTCATTTTGGTATGTTATCGCTAATTTGAAAAATCTTTTATTTCTTTTTAACATTTTTAAATTGACAAATTTCTTTAAAAAGTCTTTAAACACCTACATCGTTTCATAAATTAACTTCTCCATATTCTCAGAAAATAATACATGTTCAAGCTATTAGCATCTATTCAGAGCTTATCGTAGTGTTTAATCGCTTTATAGCTATATTTAGCATTAATAGCTAGATTCCTTAGTCTTATTCATCAGCTTGTGATTAAGAAGCTCCCACATTCGCTGGTTGTTTCGTAGCTTGCTTTAAAACTTTGATCATTTTTTTATTAGTAAGACTAAATAAACGGTTTTTTGTCACTAATTATTTAATTTTCAGGTAATTAAAAATTAATCACTCGCATTTTTATTTTCAAGTAATCTAACTTTTTTATTTTTTCAGATTCTAAAAAGCAATTGTTGCTATGGAGAAAAAAGCTAGGCCCAAATCAGCCTTGTTGTGTCCCATGTGCAACAACTACCTGGTCAATTCATACCGCATTCCTTGTGGACACACATTCTGTTTTACTTGTTTAAAGAACTTTAAGAAGGTCAATGGCAACAACATTGCTTGTTACTCCTGTGACAGCAAGTTTCCCATTCCTGCACAAGGAATTATTGGTTTTGAATCAGTCTCGGGCTCAGAATTGCTGAGGGAACGACTATATTCCAAATTGAGTGATGACAAAAAAGGGAAGTTTTACTCATCAGATCCAAACCTGGCATCCTCAATGCCATTTTCAGAAAGACCAAAATCTTCAGGATACCCTTCAAAAATTAATGAAGATACAACTTATCAAAGGTATTCCAAGTACAACCAGCCAGAGTCAATTCCAGGAAGTGTGAGAAATGTCAAGCGCAGCAGGAAATCACCCTCACGAACATCCAGTAGTCTTTTTAACCGTCTCAAAAATCTTGGCCACAACAATGAGACTGAAGACACGGAGCACAAGAACAAACTTTCCGAGATCCTATCAAAGAGGTCTAACTTTAAGAGCAACAAGCCTTCACGCAGTGAAAGATGCAAGACTTCTTATGAGTTTCCACATCATTCCAAGATTCCTGAAACAACACAAGCTGAAGGTGAAGCTGGCGACTCTTCCACAAGCACTCCCTCTTCCGGCAGAGGCAACATCAAAGGCAGGGCCACATTCAGACAACATTCCTTTGAGAGCAACAGCAAAGCTCCAAGAAACTTTGAGAGTTTGTTTGAGGACATGAAGAACGAGTTCAACTACACTGAGACAGCCAAATCAAGCAACCAGAACGAGAAAGTGCCAACCTTTGATTATTCATTCAACACCAAAACTAGATTAGGCACTGAAAGCCAATCAAACAGCTATCGAGAATTTGATAACTTTTCCACTCCAAACTTTGAAAGAGACCCCAAGCCACGTGAAAGTGCATACTCTTCATACTCACGAGGCAGGTCCAGCCTTCACAATGATGGCTTCACTCATAAGGGTAGCACAGAGAGCATTGGAAGAAGAACTCAAGCACAGAACCATTTCTTCACTGAGTCTAGCAAGACTGATGCAGGGACAGGAGGAAGGAGGGATGTGTTTGAAAGGCGTGCCAGAGACTCCAGTGCCAACCTGAGAGGCTCCACACAACATCTACAAGAGAAAACAACTAGGGCAAAGAGTAACATTAAATCTGTGTCGTCGGATTGTATCAATAAGGAGGAGCCAAAAAGGAACAAGGAGTGGCATGAAGAGGAGGGGGAGGAGGAAGAGGAGGAGGAAGTGAGAAGCTCAAAGAACTTTCTGGATCGCTTCAATAACGCTGACATGTTCAACAAGAGGGTGCTGAAAATGCGCATAAGTCGCATGAGGTATGAGAAGATCATGAAGGACGAGGACATGGACGAGAGTTTGCTGCTGAGTGAGGATGAGAAGGAGGCGGCAGTTGACGATGATGTTGATAGTAGCAGTAGTGGAAATGTTGTAGATGCGGATGACACGGAGAACATTGATCCGAATATAAAGGGAAACATAAAAAGCAGGAAGACAAAGTCACAACTGACCGAGGAGGAGTTGAAGGTGAATGGCAGGAGTTTAAAGGATGTCATTGAAGCTGCTAGGAATAAGTATTCAATGTACCTGCATGTGGAAGAAGAGGAGGATGAGGAAAAGGAGCAAGGTAGTGGAAATGGAGTTTTTGAAAAAAATTATGATGAAGATGAAAACAAAGATTTTGATTTAATTGAAGATGGTAAAAAGTTGACGGAAGAGAAGAGAGAAGAATCTCCAACAAAGAGCCATCTCGTGAACGGCGGTGTCAGAGAAGAAAAAGAGGACGAAGTTGTAGCTGCACAAGAAGTGAAAGTGAAGGAGAGGCCTGTGATGACGACGTCAGAAGGAGTTTCATTGAGGTGGAAGGTAGAGAAGAATGAGTTTGGAATACCTTCGTCGGTGCTGTTGGTTGATGACGTGGTGGTGGTTGCGGACTACGGTCGGTCGTGCTTGGAGTACCTGGACAGCAGGGGCAACTTGGAGCACCAGGTGGACGGCATCAAGCCCTTCTGCCTTACTAGCTTCGCTCGCAAGCCCGACAAGATCTATGTGGCGGACCGGAGGAGCAAGGGCATTAGGGTGTTTGACAAGTACGGAAGTGACGTTGAGCAGTGGGAGAATATGAGTGTGGAGTGGATGGCGGGCATTGGAGTCTTGTCGACCGGCAAGATGTGTGTCTTAGACAGGGCACGCTGCAAGGTGAGCATCGTAGGTGCTGATGGAACCACCGACGTAGAGTTTGGGTCGTACGGCAACAACATGCACCAGCTCTGCATGGCCGACTTTCTCACCGTCGACAGCAAGGACCGCATCGTCATCGCAGACTCGGGCAACCACTGCATCAAGATGTTCGACTCCACAGGCAAGTTTGTCTGCAAGTTTGGAGAGAAGGGCTCTGAGGACGGACAACTCAGCTGGCCCAAGGGCGTTTCTCTCGACAGCCACGGCAACATCATCGTGGCAGATTCCAACAACAACAGGATTTCTTGTTTTTCCCCAGATGGCGTCTTCATCAGACACCTCATCAGCGACATCGAAGCTCCCTATAATGTTCACTTTGATCCTTCACAACACCTTCTTTCAGTCACAGGCTACTTTATGACTGGGGTCTCCTTTTGTTCCCTCTTCTCTGTCGCTTCATAGATCTCTCACTATCTTTTATTCTCTATAGATCTCTCTATCTCCAATGCTTTGTAGATCTTTTTCCAATGCTTTGTAGTGCCTCACCCACCATGCTTCATAGTTTTTCTCTCACCGTGCCTTATTATTACCTCTCTTCCATTCGGCTTCATCGTTATACCGCGCTTGTTACCACTCCTTGCAGAATCTGTGATTTCGTTCATTTCGCGTTGTTTTGGAGTTATTACACCTAAAATTTACCTTCTTCTTCTTCTTCTTCTTCTTCTTCTTCTTCTTCTTCTTCTTCTTCTTCTTCTTCTTCTTCTTCTTCTTTTTTTTCTTCTTCTTCTTCTTCTTCTTCTTCTTCTTCTTCTTCTTCTTCTTCTTCTTCTTCTTCTTCTTCTTCTTCTTCTTCTTCTTCTTCTTCTTCTTCTTCTTCTTCTTCTTCTTCTTCTTCTTCTTCTTCTTCTTCTTCTTCTTCTTCTTCTTCTTCTTCTTCTTCTTCTTCTTCTTCTTCTTCTTCTTCTTCTTCTTCTTCTTCTTCTTCTTCTTCTTCTTCTTCTTCTTCTTCTTCTTCTTCTTCTTCTTCTTCTTCTTCTTCTTCTTCTTCTTCCTCTTCTTTTCTATGTGAATGTCTTAATTTTCTCTTGAATAACGCAATTCCCAACGGGTAGCCTATTTTTTAAATATTTCAACTTTTACACAATCGTTTAAAAATACTCCAATAATTTTTAGACGCTAACATCAGTATTTTCAATCATTGCATTCCTACCGAACAGGGACTAACTTTTGAAATAAATTGTATATACACGTGTTAAAATGTTTTTTTGAAAATTTAGATCAAATGAATGAAAGAAGTCTTTGCAACTTTAAACTACGTCGAAATTTCAGAAGCGACTCAATTTTCACTTCAATAGCCATTCAATCATTTGTGTATTTCTTTGTCATCTCTGCCTTCCAGACCTTTATAATTTCGTCTAGCTAAATGCACTGCGCGTAATTTACAGCGGTTACGTAAGTCAAATTACGCAGGACACGTGCGTGGTGGAGGAGCTTGGGAGGGGGTGTTTGATTAGAGAGCCTATAAATCATGGCAGTCTATTTAATGTTGCCTCTGCATCAGCACCACTCCGCTCTGTTGCGAAAGTGCTTTTAGCGGTGACAATTCATCCCCCACCTGCTTTATAATACTCGCAACTACGCAAAGGTGGCTATTTATTGCCTTGAAAGACAAGGAAGTGAAGCCACTGTGATCTAATAGCGAAAAAAGTGGAATTAAACAAAGTGTAGGCATCTTCTTGTTATTCCGGTAACCACAGTATTCGAGATAAGTGGATGTTAGGCAAGTAAGCGAAATGGAGTTGATAAGATGAATATGATTGGGCAAATGCAGATTGATGTGCACGTGGTGACTCTAATGAGAAGAGAGCACATTTGTTAATGCATTTTAACAAACAGCAAGATATATTAGAGGTGAGGTGATAATTTTGAGAGGAAGTAAGAAGTTGTGTGTGGGGTGAGATTAATTGATGTCCTGTAAAAGCTCAACAACAACAACAGGCTCGCTTGAGGTGTAGCAGTGTCGGCGCAGCGGCTTTTTGGCGGGATAAATCGCAAACTTTGTGATGCTCGCTATAAAGGTTGGTCAACTTGGCCGCTCTCCAGTGAATTCATGCAGTTTCTCAAGGCAGCAGGGCCTGTTTCGTTGCATGGACGCCAGCGCACAAGACAATCGCTAATTGCCATCAATCACGACATGTCCAACATTAAGTTGTTTTCAAGGGCGCTCTCCAACACTCCCACCAAAGCACCCGTATAATCTCCTTAATTGCCTCCATCTTGCTCTTCGATCGATGCTGGCCTGGCCGCCACAGCCACTCCACGCATGTCATCTTGCTCCGCACAAAGCTTTTGAGAGGAACATTAAGGCCTAATTGAGTAATACAATCTAGTTTTTTTTTATAATTGAAAACATTTTCTTTAACTATTCATGCCTGAAGCTTTGTCCGCCAAAGCTTCACAAGTGTAGCTTGTCTTTCTTTGTGTTGTACTGCAACTTTGTTACTGTGTCGAAACTAATCCAGATGAACATTTTTGATATTTGAAACTTCTTCTAGCTAATAGCTGTATCGTTTACCGTTCTTAACCTTTTCACCTTTGACCAAAATAGCCATGTCACCACAGAAGTGAGTTCACGATGTTCAAATAGTTTGCTTTTAATCATTCACAACGCTGGTTGTTTTTAAAAGGCAACAAACTAAGTGGAATTTCTTGGGTTTTGTGAACAATGATTAAACGTTCCAAAATTCGTTCTATTTCTCAACTATTCCAAAGCATGTTGCATAAGTTTAAAGTTATTGTCGAAACTCTTTGCTGATAGCTCACTCATTCAACATTTGTTACCATTTCTGAACACTCGATAAATTTGATTTAAAAATCAAAAGTTTTGAATGAAATTAACAAAATCGTTCGAACGAAAAAATAATCTCCGAAATGTTCATTCTGAAAACGAACAATGCAAAGGCAAAAAGTTCAATCGTTTCCGATAACGGGAAGGTATTAGGAGCACAAAGAAGAGCTAACAAGCGACTGCTAAGCGGAAAATCTGAGTGTCACCTTGCACATAAGATCGCGTGACATTTTTTGTGTATTCTAATTATTCCATTACTGTGTACACAACAGTCCTAATAAACGTTAATGGGCCTCCATAAGCTCGTTAATTAATACTTCCACAGGAATTCAATCATTCCACCAACACACAGCGTGCCTAATGAGATTGCAGCAACCGACTCAGTCTTCACTTTCTTCCTCTCGTGACAGTCTGTGCGATCCTCTCAACAGCAAGTCAGTGATCATTCTGTGGTGCTATTAATTACCGACCTGCCTCTCACGCCATCTTCCCGCCCGCATGTAAGCTTCCAAAGTGTCCCATAAAAAAGCTCCATCAAAACTCAATCATGTGTCATCAGACAGTTTTATTACTTCTTCCACAAACAAATCTTTGTGTTTTTTTTTCACGTGTTTATCTCATGGGTTATCTTTCTTGTACAAGCTCCATTGTCGGAGCGCATAATAGGAACAATAAAGGCATCTTCAAATAAGGTTCCATGCCTCATGATGATCAAACGCTTCAGAACCGTCACCAAGTTACACCGTTCTGCAGAAGCGATCAATAAATCAAACAGGCTTGAAGATCAGAAGACAGTATCGATCGAACACTCTGTCGTAAAGCTCCCGAGCACGACTGTCTGTCTAATTGGAGGAAGAGGTATTGCCGTGAGCTCAGCATGAAAATAGTTCTTTTGGATTCATATCGAAGAATTCCTTAAGTTTCATATTGCAATATTCTCCTTTCTTAACGCTGAAATAATTTATGCAAATCATTTTGAAAGTATTCACCTAGTTGAACTAATGAGTACCAATGAAAAAAAAGCAAATTTGTAAGTTGCAAATGGGTGATTCAGCAGGTTGGTCGTGACATGTTGCCTTTTTATGAATTCGGTACCGGCACTCAACAAAAACAATAATCGAAAACAAACACACCACATCCCCTCGCAGTAATTAGAAGAGACGATTATGGCGGCGTAACTTTCTAATCATGAGGTGCACCTATGAATACCTCAGCTGACGGATGCTTCTTGAGCACGTATGGTCCGCAATTAAACGCAAGTCCAAAACACGCAACGCCAAGATTCTACTGAAAGGTTCTTTGATGAAAATTAAAAGTGTCCCTTTTGTTTGCCTGCTGTTCTGCACGCTGTCGTTTGAATTTTCGGTGAAGCCAGACCAGCAACATGAAGCCACACCAGCAACATGAGGCCACACCAGCAACATGAGGCCACACAAGCAGCATGAAGCCACACAAACAACATGAGGCCACACCAGCAACATGAAGCCACACCAGCAGCATGAAGCCACACCAGCAGCATGAGGCCACACCATCAACCTGAGAACACAAGTCAAGGAGGTTAAAATATTTTCATAATTTCGGTCTTTACGGAACTTGAAACTTTATGTGAATATTTGAGGACTATTTCGAATGGAATTGTCAGGTTGGAGGATAGTGGAGAAGGAGATGGATGTATCGATCAAACAACGGGGTGCTAATAGTACTTATTCATGAATTAATCCAACTCACAACCAGGTGTTTCTCAACTCCTTTCTCCTAATTGCTCGAGACGACGATTGAAATTCTCAAAGCAATTAGAAAAATTGTTATTTACTTTGTTAATTACTTTTAAAACATGTAAAAACCTACAAAGGATTTGTGAGTTCAAATCATACAAAACGGAGGATTACAGAGAGCCGTTGTAGGTGCATGAAACACGACTTTCTTTGCAATTTCTCATGAAAACTATTAAATTTACGCCACATTACACCCGGTAATTACGGAACATTTGAATCTCAAACAAGATTTTCCATGCTTTGTTATATTCTACTTGAGTTGCTGGTATTCTCTTCTGGATTCATTCACGCCATTCTGTGTCATGTCTTTTCCATTTTTAGTTTGTATTTTTTCGATGTTTTTAAGTTCTGGAGACAATGATGCGAACAAGTTTGTTACATAAACGCCTTATGCAACCTTTAATCGTTATCCGTATACTTCAAAAAGAACTATAAAAATAAAAAAAGAATAATAGTAACATAAACAAAACAATAGTAATAGTAATAATAACTATCACTGGCTGCGTGGCTATAATAGAGTCTATTTGATGCGCTCACCCAGGTGTTAAACGACTCAGAAGCGATGAGGTGATCGGATAGTGATGACGGAGTGGTCTTAGCCCTTCGTACCCTCGAAGGGGAGAACGTGATGGGGGTGTTGTTGGAGAAGGTGAAGTGATGAGTACGTAAAGAAAATAATCTTAGAATGGAAGTGCCATGACAATACAAAGAATTTAACGATGTTTTTTTGAGGATATAGCGGAGCATTTCGCTGGAAAATGTGGAATTTTGTCGTTATTCAGGTGACAACTGCTATGGAAAATCGTTTTTTTTTCAATTTAAACAACGTTAAACTTTTACCATTTTAAACTTAACTTAATTTAACTTTTTTTGTCAACTTTGAGTTTCCAAAGTTTAAATTAATTTTTTTCAATTTTTCAAAATAGTTCATTGAAATACACAAAACATGGGTTTATTTTTTGAAAGATTCACTTGAAAATAGAATAACGAACAAAGTTAATATCTGAACAGTGGTAAAAAAATGGTTAAGAAAGAGTGGGTGTGTTGTATGGAGGATGTGTTGTATGGAGGATGTGTTGTGAGAAGGATGTGTTGTGAGGAGGATGTGTTGTGAGGAGGGTGTGTAAGTTGGCGTGTTGAGAGACTCACATGGCGACGTTGTATGCA
>OX387248.1:10948175-10993175 GCA_947562095.1 Branchellion lobata | reverse complement strand
GATGAAAATGTAAACGAAAAATAATACTGGTAGTTTGAGTGGCCTAATTGCATTTGTCACAATTACAAGCTGAAGACAGCAATAAAAAAAGTTGACAAAGTACAAAGGGAAGCTGTTGACAATGAATCGAAGGCAGACCATTAGAGCGGTAGTGTGGCGTGAGGCGGTTGTTGAGTTGCAGTTGTAGCTGGTGTCGATACCACAGCAGCCACCTGTTCAGTTGGAAAGCATCAAAGGATCCCTTGGAGGTCTGCATGCATCCTTTAAACACCTCGCCACTGCTCCTCACACCCCTTTCAGACCCACCCACTACTGCCTTCATTTCCGTCCCTCCACCTGTCTTCTCCTTCTGCTCCCCTTCAAGCTCTTTCATAGGAGTTACCTCATTCGCTTCGTTCTCGTTCAGAATTTCTGTGATCAAAAAGTTTGAGAATTTTTTTTTCGGTTCGTCAGTCTGGTGTTTGCTCACGTTTGAACTTTCTTGCACTTCCTTTTCCATCATTCTTCAAGCAGCTGTGCTTAATATTCTAAACTATTTTTTGTTAATTACAATTAAAGAATTCTGAATTGAATTTTTTATCATTAAACCAGTCGCAGCTTTCAAGGTGGATCGCCAAACATTTGGACTGCAGCGATGCCCAGGCGCTTATATAGACGACCATCAAGTGACGTTTGTGGATATTGTTCCAATTGTCGATTAATTTTTCTATGACGTCAACATCCCCATCTTTCTCACTCTCCTGCCATTGGCTGTTGGCCTTTCAGTCTCCACCTCCGCTGTGTTTCGATTGGTAGCAAGATGACAAATGACAGCTGTAATTGCTTGGTTAATGTGTAAGGAAGGCTCTATAGAAGGTGCTTGCTCCTTCACAGCACATCTGTTCTCATTGTCCTCCCCCACATCAACCATATCTGCCTCTGAATTACTTTTCAAAAAAGAAAAATCTTCAAAGATATTAGTTTGGATTATTGAATACCTCAAACTTTTTTTGACGATGTTTGTATTCTAGCTTGTTCTTGTCGAGAAAATTATTTTGAAATATTTAAAAAAAATATAACTCGAACGCGCTTTATAATCAAAAACTACAACATTTTTGTTTCTTCTTACATACAAAAAATCGAAAAAGTGGGCAATGTCAAGTGAAGAAGTTGAAAAAGAACAAAAATGTGGTTCATCTAATCGTAAATAAGCTAAGATGACAACTAATCAACTCATCGACCCTGCTGCCGTGTACCTCTAAGCAATAACAATCACGTTTCAATAACTACTTGTGCATACTCGATCAGAACATAATCCCTCTTGAGTGATCGAGTGCGTAAGATGGTCGAGTGTTACGTAATCAGTGAGATGAGAGGAGTGACAAGATCAATGAAGCCCATGACTAAAGTGAATGATGAGTCGATAGGGGGCAAACTGTAAGATCACGCGATGAAAGTTTGCAGTGCTTTAGTGGTGCACCTTGTGTGTGTACAACACCTCCTCATGATCACCTCCTTCTCCTTCTCCTTCTCCTCCTCCTATTCCTTCTTGCCACCTGCTTGGTTTGAGGCTTCATGTTACAAAGTGAGCATCTTTTGAATCTTTATCATTAAATTTCAAAAAATTTAAAACAAAAATTTATTGTTTTATTTTTAGACAATGGCTGAAAATGGATTCAAATAAATAGTCGAATGTTTTTAATGATTAAAATTGAAGCAACTTTGTTTAATTATTTCCTTGGGTACCTTTGGGAGGGTGAGTGGGAGTGGCTGTGTGACACTAGGTTGTTCAAGTGGCCATAGAGTCCGATGGGCGAATTGTATTGCTTGTTCGAAGGTGTGAGAGGGCTTGTGCCGTTGGAGTGATGTGGTGGCTCATAAGGACTCTGAGGATATTGTGGAGAGGTATTTTGAAACTTCCAAGGGTAGTGGGGGGGATCAGAAAGAGAGGTGTGGGTAGCGAAGTGACTGGGACGGTCGATGGAAGGATGGCTAGAAGATGGTTTGAAAGGCTCCCTGGACGTGTAGTGGCGTGGAACGAAACAGGTGCCCATCTCATTGCGGGCTGCCTGCTTGCTGGGAGACCAGCCGAGCTCCGGCGGGGACTTCAGCGGAGAGGGAGACAGTGCGGTGTTGTTGTGACTGATAAAGTCCGCCAAGACACTCTTGGCACTATAGGCTGCGTGTTGAAACACATTGTTATTGAGAGAATTTAAAATTTAAATAAAAATTAATTAATTTATCGTTGCATTTAATAATAAAATTATGATAGGTGGAAGTTGTTTGAACTGGAGGGAGGGTGGTGGTGTTTGTTGGTGATGGCTCCATTCAGAGTGCCCTGCAGTCTGTTCATCATGTAAGACCCTTGATTCTGTGGTGCAAGCATTCGTGAGCAGGAAAACATACGTAAAGAAAACTGAAGAGAAGTAGTGGTGTGAGGCGATAAAAACAAGAAAATAAATTGTACAAAATTGTTTATCTGAATGTGTTTATGGCTGCTCGATAATTCTATACGGAATTCCGTCTGGGCTATCGAAGCTTTGAATGGCGGTGAATGAGTGATAATTTTTTCGTTATAACTTTGTTAGTCAAAACATCAAAAGCACCATCATACTATGTTCTTTTATTTCACAAACAAACACAAGTTTGTATTGGAAAGCATGCCAATCAACGTAAACACTGTCTCATTTCATGTGTTGTTTGCATCATTGAATAATTTTGCTCACCCAAGGTTGAGGTTGAGAGGTTTGGGATGTTTGATTGTAACCGTGCCTGCAGGAAGTAGTGTGAAGGATGTTTTTGGAGTAATGAATTCAAAAAAAGCAAATTGCTTACATAATGTTTTTGATTTTGTTTTTCCATAGTACAACAATATTGCTAAACAGAATCTAAAAATAATCAAAAAAGCTGAACAGATAAGCCGTTTACGCAACCAGATGATGTGGTTTATGCATATAAAAAGCTTATTCCCAACGTCTACTCCAAGTTGCTGTACAGAAGTGCTCAGAAGCTCCAGCCAGTTCAACTTATCTTTGCTTGCCCCCCGATAGCTTGTACACTCTTATAAAAAGATTTTCCAATATAATCCTCAATCCGAGACAATTATTGGCCTAAAAAGATGTTTCATCCTCATGCCACTGTTGCTGTTGTTAGTGATTAATTGTCCAAATAACCGTATATCCTAAAAGTGCAGAGACCACAAAACACTCGACTTCATCAAAACAAACCAGCAAAAAAATCTCCAACAAACCAGGTCTCCACCAACCGCTTCCGTAATGCAAGCCTATCGTTACAGATAATTTTCTTCAGGCAATGAAAAACAACAACAGTTATAACAACCACAAACTTTCTGATGGTCAGCTTGAGAGAGCCTCCAGCTTTTTTGATCACGTCCTGAGCGCCTGCGTGCGTCATTTCGGTGGCGTCGTGACCTTGCACCTTCAACAATACATCCCCCGCCTCCACCTCCCCGTGAGACGGCGAACACAGCGATACCTTGGTTGAATATTTAATGGCGCCTGTTTCTTTCCGCATTTTATCATAACAGCTCATTTATGAGTTCGAGTTGAAATGATATCCACTTTTTATATGGTGCGAAATTGAAAATATAATTATTCAGAAAAAATATTTGGCAATAACAGAATAAAAAAGTTGACGGTGGGAGTTTAATGCGGAATATGATTTTTTTTTGTTGAAAATTCAAAGTTAACGCAAACAGAGTTTCCTTTAGCAAGTTAAATAAACAAAATAGAAAAGAATTCATAGATTTTTTAACTAATTTCACGACTTGTTAGCAACCTTTTCATTGATTCAGTACTCTAGTGCATTAATGTTGTTTTGCCCAAATGTTTTTATAAAAGTTTTGAAACAAAAATGTTTTTCAATAAACATTCTCGTCTCTAGCTTATCGCACTTCAAAAATGCCTCGGTACATATCCATATCATTATGAACGTTGCTTTTATATTGCCATAGAATATTGATTAGATTAGTCTAAGAATTTTTACAATGTCAAAATACTAAAAAGAAATATTTCAATGTAAAATAACTGCGTCACATCTATCAGGCACAGTTTTCAGAATTTGATCTTTGCTAAACTGTTAGGAAATCTGGATTAGTTACATTTAATTTATTTACTCCAAAGTCCGATTTCTTGGAAGAGGTTGCTGAGAGATTTATGGGCTGTGGTTGAAGCTTTAAAGCCAGTAACTTTTTAGTACATAAACAAGCGCCTTCTTCAGCCCTTCACCGCAACAAAACAACTCATTGGAGGCACTCATTGCGGGAGAAGACACAATTTGCATAAGTCGAAAAATAATTCCAACACAAGTCGCCGCAATCAATTAACCGAACAAAGAAGCCTATTTTGCGGCGTGAAGAGACGAACACCAACAACCCACGAACCTTTTGGACATGCAATGCTTGCTTCAAATCCTTGCCTCCCACCAGTCGAAAGCCCCACGGCGTGTGGGTGCTGTCCCTGAACAACTCAACCTCCTTGGTAGACATACAAACTAATGCTGGCTTGCGAGAATATGTGAGGTTTATCGTTCCTTCCTCTAGGCCGCTTGCTTTTATACGCTTTGCCCGCAGCTGCTTATGATCTCATCAATAACTTTACACTACATCCATTTACCCTAGAAACTTCTTTTAAGGAGCGCCCATCGACTAATTGAAAAGTGAAAAGATTTATAAGAATATTGAATAGAAATTAGTACAATAAGTACAAAAAACCAAGCTTTTAGGGAATGAGACCGATTCAAATAAATTATTATTAGGATCGAATGTAATTTACTTACGATCATATGATCTAGAAAAAAATCTCAACTTTTTGTCATTAGAAATCATTTCTACTCAGAAGTGAGTCAAATTTATGCAACAAAAGATTGAGATGCGTTTAATTAATGAAAAATTATTTTAATGGCAAAGAACCTCATAATCATGCTGGATAATGACAAAAAGCGTTGAAAACTTATGAAAAGTAAAGATAGGCCGCGAAATTATTTTAAAAAAAGCATAAAGTTTAACTTTAAAAAAATTATAATACACGGATAACAGTCATTTACACAGAAAGAACTTTTAAATAAAAATGAATGATATTAGTCTGTACACACCTCCCTTACACCAGCACTACTTCTTCAATGCACGTAAACTCGACATTATCTACCGACATGTCAGGTTCATCGATCACCAGCTTGTTCTCGGAGACAGAATCAATGATCTCCACCAACTCCTCGTTCTTCAACTTGGTGGCAGTGGTCTGTCCAGACACATATTTCACCTTTTGCAGCTTGTTCGAATTGAGCTTGCTGGCGCCCTTGTCCCGCACGTGGGTGAGCATGTGTCTCTTGAGGTGTGACTTGAGGAAAAAGCCCTTTTGGCAAATGTTGCAGATATGCGGCTTGATCTCCTCATGGAATTTCATGTGCACGTTCAGAGATCCCTTGGTGCCGTAGCTCTGTCCACATGTGGAACAGACGTAAGGCCTGGCTCCTGTATGCGAGTTGCTGTGCCGCTTGAGTGCCTGACTGTCGGTGAAGCCCTTCTTGCAGATGGGACAAGGGTGCGAGCGTTTGTCAGTATGCAGTTGAGCGTGCTTCAACAGGTTGGCCTTCTGGGCAAAAGGTCTGTTGCACACTCCACACTGGTATGGTTGGGCTCCTGTGTGGATCCTTTCATGCACCTTCATGTAAGACTTTTTGCGAAACCTCTTGTGGCATATTTCACACTCGTGTGTCTTTGCTCCTAAATGCCCTTGCATGTGGTCTCGAAAGTAAACTCCTAGAGCAAATGACTTGCCACAGATTGAGCAAACATGTGGGCGGATGCCTGAATGTCGAACCTTCTGATGCTGTACCAGGTTGGTCTTGCTGCTGTAGTTGTTGCCGCAGATCTCACAGTTGAAGGGTTTTTCGTTACTGTGGGTCTTCTCATGCGTGCACAACTTGGACTTGGTGGAAAAACTCTTGCCACACATGGAACACGTAAATGAAAGCGTTTCCTTTGAGTTCTTAGATTGGGTTGCATGAATGGTGGACATGTGTACTTGGAAGCTGTTGAAAGTTTTGAAAGTGGAATTACATGTGTTGCATAAGTACACATCAGATGCATGCTGCTCTGACTGATGATTTCTCAAGGCATCACCACTGTCAAATGTCATCCCACATGTCTGACAGTTGTAAACAGCCAGACCATTGTCAAGGTCGTCAAACTTTTCTACCTTGATGAAAAGGTCAGAGCACTTGTTGCTGACAAGATGCTCTCTCAGCAGTTCTGAGGTTTGGAAGGTGATGTTGCAGACAGTGCATGCAAGGTGGTCATTGAGGGAATGTGTTTGACTCATGTGGTGCAGCAAAGCCTCTTTTATCTTGAAGGAACTGTAGCAGATGTTGCATGTGAACATTTGGTCATCCAGATGCACTTCCTTGTGGTCCAAAAGGTCTTTGTGCTTTGAAAACTCTTCTCCACAAACATCACAGCAAATTGTTTCCTCTATAGAAAATGGATGACTTTCTTTAGTGTGACTCAGTAGGAGTTGATTGGTATTGAATAACTGGTTGCAGACAGAACAAATGTAGGGTTGTTGGTTGTGTTGTTCGAGCAAGTGAGTTCCTAGCTGTTCATCAGTTTCAAAGTCAACATTGCAAAGTATGCACTTGTAGAGAGACTCAAAATGATGGGACTTCTCATGTAAAGCTAATGAATCTGTATCTGGGAAAACAAATGAACAGTAACTGCACCCATACTTTATCTGAAAAACTTCACCAGAGTGTTTAGAGGCTGTGTGTTCTAGTTGTTCTTGTTCACTTGGAAAGACTATCTTGCATAAGTCACACACCAGCTTCAAGATGCCATGCTCTTCCATGTGATCCTTCCAGCTATCTTCTGCAACTCCATAATTGCAGATTGGACACAGATACAACACTGGAGCTGATTCCATTTCTTCAAGCTAAAGGTGGAAAGAAGTAAAAATTATTTCATAATATAAAAAAATAAACTTTAATAAAATTATTCACAAAAACTGACACATGTGAGCATTTTTTAGTTATATTTATAATTTGAGAAGAAAAATACAAAACTGAATTACTTTTAGCGCAATTTTTATTTAATAAAATAAAAATAAGATGTCCATTGTAAAAACGATAATTCTTTTTGATAATACATTTTAAACTAGACACTTGTTTCATTTAAACAATCCCACTGCGCGAAGGTTTTGAAAAGTTCCCCCTTGTGATAGAGGGATCAACTAAACCACTAGAAATTAACCGAGGGCTTTACTAAATACACAACTTTGTTAACGAAATATTCATCTATATATCACTGTATTTCGGCAAAAGAAGTCAAATTTGTTTTAATATTTGTAATTCTTTGAATCTTATCAAAATAAAATAATACTCACACAAATAACCGAATTATCTTATGGGAAATTAGATCGTGAGAAAGGGACGAATCTTGAGTAACCAAAGATAAAAATAGTGAAGCAAAGAACTAGGATTATAGTAACTTTTGTATTGGGAATAAAGTTATGCTGAAAAATTCTGTTACATTGAATACAGCTCACAAACTTTGACTATTATCAAAATGTTATTTCAAGTATAAATATTTTCATGTGCGCAGATAATATTTTCATAATACTTGTTTAATTCAGTTAAACTTTTAAAGTAATTGATTTTTAAGGTCTTTATTAGATCAAATCCAGACATACGCTGGAAATTTTACAAATACACTGCAAACAATAGAACTAAAAAAGAAAACATTAAAATATACCAGAACAGAATGTTATGACATAGAAGTCAGCATTGAACTTACAACAAACGGCAAAAAAAATTTAATTAAAAATGATGAACGAATTTGGAAAAATAATTCAAACTTTTATTTATTAAATTGAGGTTGCGCAATTTTGAGATGCATGTTGATTAGATATATATTTACACCTGTAAGAAAGTACCTGTAGCGATTTATACAAAGAAAATAAACAAAGTTGTTTGTAATCAACTTTGTAAATAAGTTAATATTGTGTTATTTTTATTGTATTTTTATCACTTTAATTAATCAAAATGGAAAATGTCACCTACATACCGAAAGCTAAGAAGATAGAAAGAGGCCCAGGAGCCCTGCTCAGATACATTCTCTTCCTCTACACATTCATAACCTTTGTTGGTTTTGCATTATATGCATTTTTTTCTAAACATTATGCAAACTGTTTTCATAGATTCCAGCCTGTTAAAGCAAAAACTTAGTTGTTATAAGATACGTTGCAGTTGACCAAAAAGCCCCGAATTAATTCCAAAAAACCATTACTAACACTAAACCTCACTTCTTTACGCTAATTACCCGCATCAGCCAATCTCCACAATTCTTCTCACCACCTTCTACCCTTTACCATTTCTTCCATAGTTTCTGGGCCTGTTGTTGCTGGCGATAGGGATATGGCTGGCAGTGGACCGAAACTTCATGACCACCATCATCGGCAACAGCTTGTATGCAGTGGCTGTGTACTTCATTCTGGTGGGCGGGTGCCTCATCTTCTTCACCTCCTTCTTCGGATTCTGTGGCATCATCAGGGAAAACGCCATCATGCTCGCCACTGTCAGTCGCACTTCTACTCTTTTACTTCTTCTTCCCCTTCTTTTTTTCGTTACTTGAGTGGGATTATAATTAATATAATGAAGATGAACAATATTCACTACTATTATCCTTACTACAACTATTATTAATAAGAACAAGAAAAAAACATCGATCGATCTATAATAGATTTTATTAAATCCTAAATTAAATAAAGTGTATAAACTTTAATGTGAGTTTCTTCATAAATAATGCTTTTCGCGTGTCTTCACAAGGTTGAAGAATCTCTCACCACTACAGTTCTTCATCTCTTTGTGCCTCATTTCAGCCATTCTGATCATCGGAGCCATTTGTGCTATTGCTTTCAGCGCTCAGGTGAAACTGAAGTGATTCATTACAATACATTACAAAACATTAAAAATACGAATATTATAGTGGCATTAACCCAAAGAGTTTCGAAGCTACTCTAACAAATGTTCACTCTAACTTTTTCCATAAAATGGGAAATAATTCATAATATTTTTTTATGAGTTAAAAAACTGTTACCGAAAATGAACTTAGTATAACCTTCAAAACCACTTCATTCGACCCCCCTCAACCACCACTACCACCCCTAACCACCATCAACCACCTTCGACCACTATCAACCACCACTACCACCCCTAACCACCACCAACCACTTCCAATCACCATCAACCACCTTCAATCACCATCAACCACCTTCAATCACCATCAACCACCTCCAATCACCATCAACCACCTTCAATCACCATCAACCACTACTTGCCACCACTATTGAACCACCAACCACAGATAGGAGACCACGTGAAAGCAACAATGACAACCACACTCACAGAACATTACGGCTTCGATTATCAAGTCAGTGTGACTTGATTTTAAGAAATTTAAATGAAATTAACACTTTTTCACGAGAAAATGATTATTTCTTTTCAAATAAATAACGATAAAATTTTAATGAAAAATAATTAAAATAAAATTAAAAAAACCAAAAAAAAATTAAATTTTAAATAATTTATTAAAGCTGAAAGCCTATTACGGCGCCTTTGTACCCCATCAGATTGAGTACAACCGACAAGTGACCGACGCATGGGACATGGCACAAGAAAGGGTTAGTGTTGGAAGGGAATAGAGGAATGGAGGGATGGAAGGGTGGAAGGGTGTTTGAAAGGTGGGGTTAAAGGGGCGTGGGTCAGTGTGGGAGGGTGCTAGGGGGGAAGAATAAAAATGGTGATTGTCTTTTTACAATGACTCAGTGTTTTGTGAGAGGTTTAAAAATAAGGAACAAGGCTTGTAAGAAATCAAAAATTTCAAGTATTTCGGGACAATTTATAACGAACTATAAAGTCAACTGCAATTCCAGTTGAAGTGCTGTGGCGTGAGGCAGCAGGGCTGGTACATATACAGAAACAGCACGTGGTTCAAGAGGTTCGGATCACTCACTGGACGTGCCATTATTTACGAAGGCTTGTACAACATTTTCCCTTCAATACTACTGCTACAAAATACCTACTAACACTCACTCACACCACCTACATACAATAAACACTCAAAACCCCACAACAAGACTCACATAGTTATCTCACGACGCCCACATAAATGTCCTACAACACCTACGACGCTTACGCACTCTTTTCAACACACCCATAACACCCGAAAAATACCACATAAAGACGATGAAAAGAGGCCTTACGTACCACGGTCATGCTGCGTCAAGAACGTTGCGTGGGAGTACATCAACCAGCAGGTGTGTCAGCGCTGGAGACTTGGTCCTCCCGGGTCTCCTCAAGTCGGAGCCATCAACAGAGCCATTTACTATCAGGTTGCCTCAGAAAATGTTGTCTCAGCAAATGTTGCTTCAACGAATGCTGTTTCAATATGAAATTTTATTATTTTAACACTCAAATTATGTTGCCTCAACGTTCGAAACGTGTTGCATTTTATTTATAAAAAAACAAAAAAAATAATTCTTACAACTAACCAAAAAATGTAAAAATAAAATGAAAATTAAAAAGATGCATTTTGTTGAAACTTTTCAAATAGCTAGTAAATATCATCGATGGCAGGGCTGTTACGACGCAGGACACGAGTACCTCTCGTCCAACTCCATTGTCCTCATTGCTCTGGGCCTTGCCGTTGGAATATACCTGGTCTGTGGAAGCACGCTTGGCTGTGCTTTAAGACTATAAACTATGAAGAATCCATTGGATTAATGATGATTCCATATATCAGTTGAAATTGTTATATGCTCATCATAATGTTGACGTTTTAAAAGTGTGAATATGAAATATAAATATAAGATTTATTGATACTACTTTTTTGAAGTTAACTTATGAGCTATGAGCCACTCATTCATAAGCCGATCAGTAATCAAACTCACGAGTATGAAGATAATTGAAAATTTATTTGAACTAAGCACTGAAAGTACAACCTTATATTTGAAAAAAATTTCAAATTTCAATATAATTTGTTAAATATAAATTCATACTAACTTCAAGTGTTCACCACCTCGTGCAGATCTTCGGCATTGTCTTGACGCTTTTCTTGCTCCTCAAGCTGAGGAACCAATCGAAGGCCTGAAAGAACATTGACAGACCTTCTTGAATTCTCCCACACTCGATTGCATCAACATTCCTAATCTTTCCGTTTCTTTCTACTATTTTCACAAAAACAGACGTCAAAAGAACAATAAATCTTAGCACAAAGTGGTCCTAAAGTTTCTGATGGCGTTACTGCGCTTTAGTCATCTCCATTTTGTTGCATACAATGATGTATGAGCCCACACGGCATAAAGCAAACAGCAGCCATAAAGTTAAAAGGTAATAAAAAATAATACTGAAAAAATATATTTTCGAAATAAAAAATACAAAAAAATAATAACTTAAAAATGGGAGATGTAAAGTAATTAAGAAAAAGGCGGAAATGGAAGCAAAAAGTGGAACGATATGAAAGAAGATAAAAAAAATTGGAGGAGGATGGAAAAAGATGGAGTAGAATGGAGTAGGATGGAAGAGGATGGAGTAGGATGGAAGAGGAGTGAATAGGAGCATGCACTTGTTTGTGGCAACAAGCATGTATCTTAAAGGCGGATTAAAGGCATATTTCGAACTAAATAAAAGAGACGAGGCTTTAAAAGATATCCGCACAGGTTCTTCTCTTATTTTTACTTCCACTTTCGTTCATCTACTGCACACACTGCTCTTCAGTTCTACATCTATTTATTGGCTTCATCTCATTCTCACATCCACTCACCTCCTACCTTTCGTTTCTGCATTCACTTTTGTTTGAAAAGATTTTTCACAAAAAAGTTGAACACACCGTTCAAAGCACCAGCATGTGTCGGCATGTTTGTGGGTGTTTTTGTTGCAAGTTTTTGGAAATTGTTTGAACGATCAACTCGAAGTTGTAACACTATTGCAACAGCATGACTTCCCATATGGACTTTTACAAGCGCTACTTGAGCTTGGGAGACTCGTTGAAGCAGGGAGAAAGACAGATGGAGCGGCTGGAGGAGGTGATGAGCACCTCCAGAAGAGGACCCATCAACACGGGTCCTGTTCTCTTCATGAGCAACTTCTACTGTGGTGAGCATCTATGTGTGCCCTTCTTGCACCGTCTCCTTGCATGCACTTTTCCATCATTCATTCATCCCTTTCAACACTTCCATGTTTTGCAATTCTTTCCTTGCATCTAATCTATCCCCCACTTCTTCATTACTATCGAAGCTTGCGTACTTCACGTAACGTTGTCCTGTTACTTCACGCAGGAAGCAGGCAAGACGTTAACGACGATGCTCTCCTGCGCAAATTGGGCATCACGCACGTCATTGACTGCGCAGCTTCTGCGTCCCGCTCACGCAGGCCCGAAGGAATCAAGAAGGAAAACTACCTGGTGCTTGATGCAGACGATAACGAGAAGTTTCCCATCATCAAGGTTTTTTTCGCCAAAGTTAAATCCTTCTTGGACATGGCAGTGAAGGAGAGAGGTCGAGTGATGGTGCATTGTGAGCTGGGCATGAACAGGAGTGTCACCTTGTGCTTAGCCTACAAGCTGGCCAGTGACAGATGCAAGCTCTTCCACGCAGTCAGGGAGTTCTCGGCCGGCCGCCCCAACATTCTCACCAACAGAGGCTTCCGCAGACAACTGATCGACTTCGCTACCCAACACAATTTGATTTAAGCGCATCATTGAACATTGTCTTTTTTGTAGTTTCCATTTCAATTTTCAGACTTCGATCGTCTTTTCGCATCGTTTCAACGTCATTAGGTCAACATACTCATTTTCAAGCTTGGTCAAGATTTATATACGAACATTCAGCTTTTTAATAAATCTTTTGAACACTTTCATGGAACAGACACATGTCACTGAGGTTGTGGCTCACAAGGAGGGTGAAGAAGAAGATAAAGATGATGAAGATCAAACCGTTGTAGAAGCGATGAATGTGAGTGGTGGAGGTGATTCGATCGGTTGTGTGAAATACGGATACAACTTCAGGATCGTTAAGGCAAAAATTCGCAAAGAAGTTGTTGAAAAAAATGCAGACATTTTTAACGTTGGAAATTTGAAAAAATGGAGAGAAAGAAATAATGAAGATGAAGAAGAGGAAGAAGAAGAGGAAGAAGAAGAGGAAGAAGAAGAGGAAGAAGAAGAGGATGAAGAAGAAGAGGAGGAAGAAGAAAAAAAAGAAGAGGAGGAGGAAGAAGATGAGGAAGAGAATATCAGGCTAAAAAGTCGACAGATATGCAGCATTCGTTGGCTTGAGAGTGAAGAAAATAACTTTCACAACTCATTAGAGGATGCGAGCTTGGATGAAGGTAATCAAAGCAATGTTTTTATCTCAGATGAAAACATTTCAGATTTGGATAAAAATATTTATGATAACAACATTAGCGATAAAAACAACAATAATAATAATAATAATAACAATAATAACACGGATAGCGATAGTGGAAACAAGTTAATAAATGAGTATTACGAAAACAAGTTCCTGAACGGAAACAGTCCTGCAGGCACACAAACACGCACAAACAGACACCCGGAGGCAAAATACTACGAACAATGTTTCCAGCCAAAGACGTCCAGCCTCCATCACTCCAACTTTAACTTCAACAACGCCAACCTACCAAACAAACACACATTCCACCCACACCTCCTGCCACCTGTCGACAAAAACTTCGAGTTCAGTGCACACTCATTTCGAATAATTTTTGTTGTTGCATGGAATGTCTTATTTTTACACAATACAATACAAACACGAATATTATTGTTGTGGCATTAATCCCGTAGAGTTTCGAGTCCCTATTTGTATCCTCTACTTATGAACATTATACTAATATTAGGGGTACTATTGTTATACTGACGGCCCAAACTATTCCTTTCAGGAACAATGCCACCACAACAACGGAGAGGCAGTGTGGACAAAGCCCTTCGGAGTTGGATCTGTTGAAAAGGGTCCATTGCATGTCGGTCAATAACTACAGACGTGAAGCCAACGCAATACCTTCGTCTCTTCTTCCTCCTCCTCCAGCCACCCCTCTTCTCTCTCCTCCCCCATCCTCCACACCACCCCCATACGAACATGCGTTCACTCATAATTACTTCAAACCGTCCCGTTCGAAGCAACAAAATTGCAATGTTCGTCAATTTGACAATAAAAACATCAATTCCAATTGCTCAAAAACCGCTGATTTTGACACTGAAAGCGATGCGGTTAAAATGCATGCGAAGAAAAAACACGTTAGAAAGAAGAAACACTTTAAATCGCTCACAAACAAAAATAAGAGTTTTGCCCTGGAAAATTTCAACAAAACATTTCAAGAAAAACCAGACTTGAAGAACAAGCTTGTGTCAGGAATGGCTGTTCAGGAACTTTACAAAGACTTCCAGTCTAGCAGAAACAACGCCAACAACTGCAACAGCAGTAAAGACAAATTAGCAAATATGAACCTCCCAACAGCAGGCTGGAAAAACAACAACAACAACCACAACCACAACGACTCCACAAGTCCTTGTAACACGAAGACCTCCAAGCAACGACACAAAAACCTGGGTGGCTTGGACTGGAACAGGAGGCGCCACTCCGAGGACTTGAAGAATGTTGATGACTCTGACAGCTCCTACTTTGAAAGGAAAAGCACAAAAGACGTCAATCAAACAGGCAACAACCAGGGAAGTGACTCAGAGTACAGCATTGAAGATACGTCACACAGTCAGATAGAAGAGGAGGAGGAGGAGGAAGAGGAAAACGACAAAATGGAAGATAAACTGAAGATCGCTTCAGCTGCTCTTCTGATGGGCAAGTACTCAAAACGCAAAGACTTCCCGCTGGACGACTTGACGTACGTGCAGGGCTCCAAGAGAGTGCTGCAGTTCCTGCACACCTTGTGGCTTGAACAAACCACCTGTGACGTCACCATCATCTGTGACGGAGGCGACGTGTTGTCCCACCAGGTGGGGTCAATGTTAATCCGATTCAACCAAATCTAAGCAAAGCATTTTCCGAGCGCCTTTTAGCATTTTGTTGAGAGGCGCTCCCAAAAAAACGGTTCGAGTAGGTTTTATTTTGTGGATTGTTTCTTGAATTCAAAAGGAAGTTTAAATTGTTGCTTGTGCATTGATTTATAATGGACAAATTCATTTGCATGCATGCAATTCAAACCCCAGTTCATCATGTCGGCCTGGAGCGCCACCCTGGCCTCCCTCTTCAAGCAGCAGTACATGGACTTCACCAAGGCCGAGTCTCCGATCACCATCAACATGACCGACTACCCACGTGACATAGTTGCTGACGTCATCAACTTTCTGTACACCACTGACATCAAGCTGGAGTTGTCTTCGGTGGGGGTGGTGGTGGCGGTGTGTAGAGAGTTGGACATCAGCACCTTGGTGAACGTGTGTGAAGACTTCCTCATTAAGACCGCTTCTATTGATGCGGTGCTCCTCAACTACTCGGTGGCAGCCAACAACAACCTCAAGCTGGCCAAGGCGGGACTCAGTAGGGTCATCGCCAGCTCCATCGCTGAGGTGGCTCACAACAAGTACTTCTGCTACCTACCATACGACAGGTGCCAATGACGCTTCTTGGACGTTGTGATTTAATGTCGTTTTCCAACTTAAATTTTATTAAACAAATAATTTCTATAAAATATTATAAATATTTTTCTGAGAGTAATATATTATTTTTGATAGACTATATTAGATACTTTTGAGTGTTGAAGTGTGTGTAACCCATGCACCGGTCTGCAGATTGTACAGTTTGATGACCAACACACACACGTGTGGCACTGAAATTGACCTGTTCTTCGTGGTGGTGAAGTGGGTGGACTTCAACAGGAAGGAGAGACTCAAGCACAGTAAAGATCTTCTCTCTCTCATCCGGTTTCAACACATCACCTTGGACGATCTCACCAATAAGGTGGATCAAGTCACGTGGATCTTTGTCGACAAAGAGACCAAAGACCTTTTGCTGCAAGCATTCAGGTTGGCATGTGGTGCTCGTGTTGAGTGAGAGTTGTGTTGAGGACTGGTTGTGTTAAAGACTGGTTGTGTTAAATGGGATGGTACAAAATAATGGATGGATTGAATAGTGGCTATGTAAATTGAGAGCTGTATTGATTGCTGATTGTTCAAAGGGGTACACTGGCTTGTCTTGATTAAAGTGTTTTAAGAGGCGCAATGGTTTAGGCTCATTGATAAATTGTTTGAGAAGATCTTGCTGAACAACTACACAGGTTCCATGCCTTGAGAATGAGTGGCAGCAGCATGCCGAAGGACTTCAAGGAGGACGTGGTGAGGTGTGCAAGCTTCAAGAAGAAAAAACCCCTAGAAGCTTCTTTGGGCGAGTTTTGTGAAGACTACGAACGGAAGCTGAACAAACAGAAGATGGAGCAGCGCAAGAGAACAGGAAACTGGGATAAGATGGAGGTGATGATGAAGAACCCTGGAGCGACTGATGGCAACTTTTTGAGCAAGCCTCCTGAAAGTTCTGAGATAGTCATCACGGGAGGATGGTCGGCTGAACATTCACTGCTGCAAAAACAAACCGCCTCCAAGGCAGAACAAGAGCTGCTGAAACCAGACAGTTCGTGTGACCTCGAAGACAGGGTTCGATTCAGGCAGTTTGCTCAACCAAAGAGCTCTCTAAAGTCACAGCTACTTAAACCGGTTTTTCAAAACTCCTCGGAAAACATATACAAAACCCATGACTTTATGCAGCAAATGGTGCCAACCAGCAAAACAGTCACCTACAGCAGAGAAATGGTCTCTAAGCTCAACTCTGCACACTCCAGCCTCCCTCACCAACACCACAACAGGTCCATGTCCAACCACAACGACTGCAGCAACGACTGCAGCAACGACTGCAGCAACGATTGCTCCAGCGATACCACCGAGCCAGCAATGTCTTGCCTCCAGAGAAACTTGCAGAACCTGCAGCGCAGCCACAAGCGGGCAGGCATTAAGGACGATCTTTATTGATCTTTATTTAATTTTTGTTTTTTGTAGTTATGCTTACTTTTCATTGTTTAATTTCCACTTTAATAAACATTCTTCAAAATTGTTTCGTTTTTTTTTCATCAATTTGGTTTTCTATTAATTCTAATGATTATTTTACTACGAACACTTATAAAAATTTTACGATTTCGTACTACAAACAGTTCCGAAACGACTTTCTTCAAGAGGACGACAATTGTTTCAGTTTTATTAATATTTTTAGCAGCTGGTGTCAACAGAAAACAAAAGATAGAGTGATGCTGACGGTGGTGTTGGTGTCATGATTTCAAAAACTTCCAAAGGTATGATTGCCATGGGGTGTCATGGGATGACGTTGGATGCCATGGAATGTCATGGAATGTCATGGAATGCCATGGGATGACATAGAAGCTCATGGGATGTCATAAGATGTCATTTAGACTCAACATTTCCTCTTCTTCTTCCTGCTTGTATGCTTGACCCAAACGAAGCAGCGCACCCTCTTGCACCTCCTCACAGGATACCTCTTCTTCGAGCGACATCTGCTTCCAGCCACTGCATTTTCATCTTTTTTAGGGTTCTGCGGTCGTTGGGTTAGTTCCCATGATAATAATTAATCCAATTTTTCAATGTATTTCTACGCCTTTTATTCCGTGTCATTTTTATAATTTTTTCAACGAAACGAGAATCTAAATTTGGAGCTTGCATGTTTAGAGGTTTAAAATGAAAGAATAATTCACTCACCATTTTTTTGTGATTTCCACTTAAACTATTATTGTTGTTGTTGTTTTCTGAATCACAATCGACTCAACTCCTCCGTTTTATACTCTTTTTTTCGTAAACAAATTTCAATTGGCCACAACTTCATTGGACATGACGTCATTGTAACGCCAAATTTTGTGAAATTATCAAGTTGCAAAGAAGCTTTCAATTGAGTTTTGAAAACATAACTGAATAATATTTCACAATAAACACTTTGAAGTAAGCATCTTAAACAGAGAGCTGTTTAATCGCGTGCTGTGACAGATCACTAAAAGTTTCAAAGGCGTTAAGAAAAAAATTGTTTTTTTATTGTTCGTCTACCCCATTTGAAGATGGCGATGACTAATAATCCCCTTTCGAATGAGCATTTATTTAACAAGAAATTATGATAGTACCCTCATTCAAGATTATTTTAATCATTCGAGTGACAATGTTTCATTGCCTTGTGAGAAAGCTCATTAGAGCTTGTGATTCGGTAAAATTACTTTTTTTCAAATTTCGCATAATAATGATTAATAGTGAATGAAAGTTCCATTCGAATGATTATTAATATAATTAGTTTTTGATTACACTTAACTCTGAAAACGCTGGACATAAATTCGATAAAATATGAATAACATTTCCGGAATTAATGAGAAATGTCTAGTGGCTTTCGATTAGTAAGATTATAGTTTCAATGTTGCCAGGATTTCAGTTTCTGTCACATTAAAAGGCTAAAGGCGCTTAAGGAAAGATTTATTATAATTGTTTTCAAGGCGCTCAGGCGCATCTAGATGTATATGAATGTGAGTGTGTGAGTCTTCTCATCAGTGTACTAGTCTATAAAAAGAATGCGAGAGAGAATCATTCAACTTGCTTAACTTTTGTCAACAAAACATATTTGCGCGTTAAAGAAGTTTAATGTATTTTAATTTAAAAAGTTTGTTGTTGCTGGTGTGTCTGTCATGTCTGGGTGTTGTGGCGTCTTTGGAGGAAGACTCCATTGATAACAGAGGCTTGCCATCCGTGCTTGTGACAAAGTTCGTGCAGACGATTGAAGATAAATATTCTTTTAGGCGCCACTGCATGCGAGAAAATTTCGATTTAACAATTAAAGTTGTTTTGCAGAAGTCGAAATGGAACCCACAAAAAGTCTTTCCATCTTCTCACTTCTTCAAGTGCTCAAAGCAGCCACACAAAAAGTCATAACAGTTCCTCTGACAAACCTCCATCCTCTTTAGGTTTGATGGAAACAACTAACTGCACGAAAAAACATCCGTATTCTTCAAAGTTCGTGAAGACAAAGAATTCCACAAAGACTAGTCCTAGGAGAGGTGCAAGGAGAAGGATGGCAAGAAGGTACTTGAAAAGGCCACAGACAAGAGAGTCGAGAAGAACTTATCGAAAGAAGTCGAGAAAGAGGAACAGGAAGAGAAGGGTGAAGAACAAGTCTCTGAGTGAGTGTTTCCAGCGTTTGTCCTTCTTTAGATGACATTGGCGCTTAAGACTGATGTTTTAGTGAGCCAGTGGTGACATTAAGCACGATGAAGTGCGCGTAGATTAGGTACTAATTAGCTTGAGTCATGTTTTGTTTCAACGCATAAAACTCCAATTAGAACGCAGTGTTTTGCATGCGACTTGATAAAAGCGTAGTAACACTCAATCATGAATAGAGTGGCTACAGAATGATGATCAATCAACCTTTCCTCCAGGGTGCAACCGCCTCAATGAAGTGTCGTGCCCTCTCAAGTGTATCTCCGCCAACAAGATCTGCGACGGAGTTCCTGACTGCAGTGACGGACGCGATGAAAAGCACTGCAAAGGTAGTAAAGCGCGTACCCCTATACAAAACAATACGTCATTATACAACCCAATACACCATCAAACAAACTCACACACTACCAAATAATACTATATCTTTTAGACTGAACATAGCGATTTGAAAACATTAGAGTTGGAGATAGGTCTGAAGGGGGGTAAGAAAAGAGGAGAAGGTAGAGTGTGGATGAAAATGAACAACGTGAAAGGCAGTTTGTGTGGCAAGAGCTGGAGTGACGAAGATGCCTCAGTGTACTGCAGGATGCTGGGATATCGGTGAGAAGCGCTTTGCACCATAGCATGTTGAACACACATTTGTGCTCGTATGTAGATGAGCTTATGGTAGTAGTCGTATGAGTTCAATTGAAATCGTTTAGTAACTATTGATTAGCTACTCTTCAATAAAGAACCCATAATGGCAAGTGAAGGTTGATTAGAAAAATTCGCACATATAGACTGGGAGGCGAAGCGAAGACGTCAAGGAAGCAAGGCTTCGGCATGGGGCTTGGACTGGTATGGTCGATAAGCTTCAACTGCAAGGGAGACGAAAAGGACCTGTTCCTGTGTCCCCTCAACAAGAGCACCACTTTGTGCACCCACCTACACGACGCCGCTGTTGTCTGCAGAGTCGAAACACGTGAGTAAACCTTGAATTTAGACTTGAGATGAAGCTCGTTCCAACAAACCTTTGACCAACCTATTTTTGGTCATTACAAACAAAACGAGTTCCAACGTCGATGCTTATTTTTAAACTCCAACTTTGACTACAGAGAAAGCAGCCACTGCAAAGCCAGCCACTGCAAAGCCAGCCACTGCAAAGCCAGCCACTACGGGTGGCTTGCAGTGTGGAGTAAAAAAGATCAACCAACCAGTTCTGAAAATCCTTGGAGGAAGGACAGCTCTTTATGGCACACAGCCGTGGCAGGCAAGGCTGGTAGAGAAGTCGAGCAGCAGGCACCTGTGTGGGGCATCCATCGTCAATGACCAGTGGATCGTCACCGCTGCCCACTGCTTCAAGTCCGTTCTTTGGATTTCTACATCCTTTTTGTAGTTACAATCATCATCATCCTTATCGTCGTCGTCGTTGTCGTCATTGTCATCATCATCGTCATCATCACCATCATTGTCGTCGTCGTCGTCATCGTCATCGTCATTATCAGCTTCATCATTTTTATTATTTTTTTCTTCGTCTTCAAAACATAATTTCTAATTCGTTGTTGATGAATACTAATCAACATATCCGAACATCGGTGCTTGTGAATTTCCTACAACCTCTTCATGAAATACCCACTTCCACACTATCTCTCTTTTGCGCGCCAAGGACTTTAACTCACAAGAACGCAGCTGTTGTGGTGGGAGACCACAACTTGGTGGCGAGAGACAGCTGGGAGCAAGTGTTCAGCATTTCAGAGCTTTTCTTGCACCCCATGTTCAACCTCAGCAGCCACCACAACGACGACTACTACTTCGACGACGTCTTCAACAACCCATTCATGATCTTTTGGGCTTTCAAAGGTTACTGATCCAATGAGAGTAACACTAAAGTGACTCCTTGTTCAATTGATTGACTAGTTAAAGATCTTTGGTTTAATTTTTCAATCGATAATGTTTGCAGCCAGTCCAATCTTATCAGTGATGTTGTACACCTCTTCGTACGCAAGAGTTCGAAGGCGCTCTGAGTTCAAAGGCTTTTCAAGAGTTCAAAGGCTTTCATGTCGACTCAAGCATGTCCCACCCTTCAGGCCGTTCCCACTGGAACTCCAGAAAAACAGCAGCTTCTTTCAAGTTCGACATAGCCCTCTTGAAATTGACAGCCTACAAAAAAGGCAAAGGATTGCCTGACAAGATTTCCTTCAACGACCACGTGCAGCCCCTGTGTCTGCCCGATGAACACACTGCCTACCCACACGGCCTCAAATGCGAAATATCTGGCTGGGGAAACAGTGGCAAACGTTGGTTTTTCTCAAATGTACCATTGGCAACTGACATGTTATACAGACGTTTTGATTAGCATAAAGTTCAAATATAATTGTAATTTTTATATTATAAAGATTTCGTAATTTGCTTGTTAATAGGTACTGTAGGTTTAGTTTCCATTGTTTCGATTAATTTTAGAAAGATCGCTAAAACCGCCACAAATAACATGACCACCACAACCACTAGATACTTCACTATGAAAACTCCTACAGCCCCCACCATAACAGCCACCAAAACTACATCCAACACAACAGCCACCACAACTACATCCAACACAACAGCCACCACAACTACATCCAACACAACAGCCACCACAACCACAGCCACCACAACCACATTCCCCACAACAGCTACCACAACCACTTCCAACACAACATCCACCACAACAGCTATCACAACAACTCCCATGACCACTTTAGATCAGAAAGGTTCGACGAAGCTGAAGGTGGCGAAGTTGTCACTGATTCAGTCGAACGTGTGTGAGAGGGTGTACGGACCGATGTTCTTCAACAAACTGCCCCCTCAAATGGTGTGTGCAGCCTCCCTTAGTGATCACTCTGACACGTGTCAGGGTGACAGTGGAGGTCCACTTACGTGCAAAGTCAATGGTGGGTCTTTGTTGCTCCAATGCATGAAACCCCCTTGTTATTTACACTTTCTTTCTGGAAAAAGCAATAATAATAATAATACAAACACAATACACTTTAACTACAAATATTTAAATAGTGGCATTATCCCCGAAAAGTTTAGAGACCACAAAATAGCTTGTTGTTGTTAAATTGATGTTTGAGAATAATCATCCTGATTGCCTATGACTTTTGACTGAGGCATTAAGTGGCACCACTGTTCTTCAGGAGTGCATACTCTCATGGGAGTCACTTCGTGGGGCTTCGAGTGCGGAGAAAGCAGGGCTCCTGGAGTCTACACCAAGGTCGGAGTGCTCAGGAAGTGGATCGACCAAACCATACAACAAAATTAACCACCACTTCATCCCTCAGTTATTCAATACAAGTCACACTCCCGTTGAGTTTTTTTGAACACTTCACGAAGAAATACACACTAACCCTTGTTTTACACATTTTATATTGTAACAAAACTACAGTTCCTTTTTTTTTTTTCTCTCTCTCTCTCTCTCTCTCTCTCTCTCTCTCTCTCTCTCTCTCTCTCTCTCTCTCTCTCTCTCTCTCTCTCTCTCTCTCTCTCTCTCTCTCTCTCTCTCTCTCTCTCTCTCTCTCTCTCTCTCTCTCTCTCTCTCTCTCTCTCTCTCTCTCTCTCTCTCTCTCTCTCTCTCTCTCTCTCTCTCTCTCTCTCTCTCTCTCTCTCTCTCTCTCTCTCTCTCTCTCTCTCTCTCTCTCTCTCTCTCTCTCTCTCCCTCCCTCCCTCCCTCCCTCGTTGTGACCAAACTAACTCGCACCACAAACTCTACTATAAGTTTTTAAAGAACGTTGTTATACCTCGTTCAAGTTTACATTTCACTTGTATATATTGCTATCAACGAAGTGAGAAAAGACCATCTTCACGTTAGTTTATTTGTTCCTCTTCATTATTCGAGCATTCTCCAGCATCTTAAATCACAAAGATTGATCAATGATTCGAAGTGCTAGGTTCCTTAGCACTTCTTCTTTCTCCTCTTTGACTTCTTCTTCCTTCTGCAAACGTGAGGGTACTTGTCGATGTAGGGAGTTCTATTGAAACTCCTGCCGGTGTACTTTCTGCTCCCTCCTCGCCTCTTCTTCTTCCTCTTGCAACTCCTGCAACGCTCCACCGCGTTTTCAGGCTGCATACTCAAGCTGGTTCTTTCCATCGTTATGGCGTTGGCAAACTTTCCCGACTCTTCAGTGTTTTGGTTTTTGAAATTTTCTCGACTTTTTTTGGTTTTATAGGCTGATTTGTTTACATAAACTTGATTGGTTTGTTTGTTAACGTCATTAACAAAGCGAAATTTGCTACGTTTCATTGGCTCGGAGCTCCTTCTTGCGTCAAATTTTTAATCAATTTGATTGATCGCTGCGGAAAGCGACCTAGTTAAGAACCAATCATCATTTGAAGAGTGAATTGGGTTGTGAAGAAGCATATAAAAGACTAACTCGATTACGTTTTATTGAAAATAAACAACACAAAAAAGGTAAAAACTCCAAAAAAATTAAAAATTCAAAAACTTACTCAAAAATGGCTCCGATGATGAATAGCAAAGAAGAGACGAGGGATAGGAGCAGATCGAAGATTTGCCGTAGGAGCAAAAAGAAGATGAAGAAGAGGAGAAGAGTGAGGCTGGCCTATTATTCGAAAGGAAAATGCCTGAGAGCTGTGAGAGTGTGAGGCGGTTGTGATGGACGAACCCTTATTGGACTCTCACTATTTCATAAATTCTCGCAAACAACCATTCCTTGAGTTGAAAAATAAAATGTGAAGGCGCGTTATTGTGGTCTGTTTGAAAAGTACTTAATTTTGAATAAGTTAATGTTAAAGATTAATGATAGTTTTTTATAGTTTCCATTAAATCCAATCTGAAACGCTGGAAATTTTACAGAACAAAATGAGCAATCGAAATGTGAAAAAAATGTTTAAACTACGAGTTGCATAGTTTGAATTAATCACTTTTAATCATTCATTTTTCGTTGAATGTTAAGGACAGTTGAGTTAATGTCGTCAAACTATCTGCAGCAGAGCAAATAGCACAAATCAAGAATAAAAGTCGTTTGGAATTCATAGCCTTTATTAGCGTAAGTCCAGACATACGCTAGAAAAGTTACAAAAACACGGCGAATAGACGAACTAAAAAAAACAGAAATATACGAGAACAGAATGTTATCAGTCATAAAAGTCGATGATAATTGGTGATAGTTGGGATGCTAATTGTACTTTGTATATTGGTGCTCACGTCTCCTTTATGGGCCTCGGCGTTTTGAAAATCAGATTGATTACTATTATTTTTTAATGTTCTGTTGAATTTATTATACAGATAAGCTGGAAATATTTGAAATGAAATGTAAATGATAAAATAAAAATTAACTTCTTTAAAATGGTCAAAAAATAAACAAAAAATAAATAAATAAATCTAAGTGGAAAAACTGAAGCACAGTGAATCTCCATCAAAAACGAAATATTTTTAACTGTTGAAAGTCGAAAAAGATTCCCAAACAGAGGCTTATTTGGGCGGACGAGAACTAAGAAATGATGATGGCGATAGGAATGCAGTGGTTTGGCTTGGTCTTAATTGGTGAAGAGGCTGGATAGAAAGAGAGCCAGGGTTGTTGATTACTTTAATGAAGCTTCGTCAAGTGATACTGAGTTGCTGGATGGGTCGTTTGATGCAATAATTTAGACTTGGTACATGGTGCAAATATAAATAATATATATATATATTTATAAATATACATATAGTAGATATAAATAATAATCATCGTCCTTAAAAATAATTTTTTTCAATTGCCAAGGTGAGATACCGAGATGATATCGTTTAATTATTAAGATAATAAGCTATTAATGACCATACATGTGTTTTCACTTCAGGCTCAAGACAAATACGATTGGTATTTTTCACCGTTTGTGGCGAAGAATTGCAGAAAGCAATTTTTAGATTATTTTTGTGAAGTAGTGGTGTGGTTGAAAATAAAAGTTTTCGACTTCAGATCGTTTACTTTTAGCCACTGAACGTAACTTAAGCCAAAATTAATGTTATTTAAAAATTATTTTTCGCATACTTTCAAATAGGTTTATTAATATTTTCTATTCAAATTGTTGATTCGATGCATTGCGTTTGTTTTAACGTCACAACGAAAACTCAAACAACACTTCAACGTCAAGCTAACAACTGATCATGGAAATATCAAACAGGGTTAGCAACTTCTTCGCTGGACATCTGGCTTCCTATAACCTTTTTTTTATATTTTATTATCAGCTCAAATTAAAGAAAAATTTCAATGATGAATTTTTATCTAAAATCTAATCTAATCTAATTGAATGTGAAATCTAATGAAAACGAACCAAGTATTTGCGCAAGTTTTGTGAAACGACGTTTACCTCCGAATTGTTATATGAACATGCATGACTCCCTGTTTGGAAATTAATTTTCAAAATTTCCGTCATTTTCACCTCATATTTTTTTCTATTTTCTTTCAATTTTCTTTGATTTTCACCATTTCATTCTTTTGATACACCTTCACAATTTTTAAGAGCACGACAGAGAGATCTCGTTCGTGCAAAAGAAAAAAGAGCAGGAAAAATGGACCAGGCAGCTTCGAGCACAAGAGTCCTTGCTCCAAGTCGCATCGCATCAAGAGCAGACGGGCGAGGAAAAGAAGAGTGGTCAGAAGAGTGGGACGGCAGAGGAGAAAGTGCTTCTACTTCGTGTGAGGCTCATTGACGCCCTGTGGTCACTAACGTCGTGTGATCTCTGAGATTATGTTTCACTGAGGTTATGTGATCACTGAATTTATGTGATCACTGAAATTATAAGATCACTGAAGTTATGTGATCACAGTGGTTATGTGATCACTGTGGTTATGTGATCACTGTGTTAGAATGTGTAATGCGAATGTTCACTTCGTACTAGTTCTCGTGGTTGGGAAGCTTTTATGTCCAGAAAGAACTAAAAAATGAAAGTCTATAAATAAATGAGATCGAAATGTTTTCATTGATTTCTTGTTCGAAACACAAAAATGTATTCTCAACATTCAAATAGTCGAATATCAACTCGAAATCAAAAATTGTATTGGGTCCCAGTTGATTCGCAACATTGCAAAACAGCGTATGAGACGTCTTCAATGCAGTCTACACTACACTGTTGAAATTTGTTAAATTTAAATCAATTTGTTTGCATCAGTGCAGATATGGTACGTGTACTATTTAAAAACTCAAAATTATTCAATTTTCTTTTGAAAGACTAAACAACTACAATTTTTTTTACAACGAATTAAGGAAATTATGGAAAAATTCGTTAAAACTACGAACTTTAAAAAAAAATTGAACTGGGTGGGAGATAAATGAATTATAATTACACGTTGCTGAGTTGACGAAACACGGACTTGAAAAAAAAACAAACGATTATAGAAAGTGCAAAGATAAGAAAAATTAGCAAAATAAAAAAAGAGCAAGATGAAAAAGATGAAGAAGAAGAGGAAGATGAAGAAGAAGAGGAAGATGAAAAAGAGGAAGATGAAGAGAATGAAGGAGAAGAGAAAGATGAAGAAGATGGGTAGAATGTTGAGCCACTGAAAAATAACAGGGGTTTTTGAACAAAATATTTAAAAATTCAAGTATAAAATTTTTCAAGAACAAATATTCTGGCTTCACTTCATCGAGCAAGAATCAAAAATAATAGTACGTGTCCACGGGGTGGTCAAGTGCTAGAGACTATTTTTTATGTGTGTTAGAATAGAGCGCAAGTCATCCTCACTACTCGACGGCAGAACTGTCGTTGGAAAAACTTCAGCTAGCTGTCTCAACTTTGGTTCAAGGTTATGATACCTATGAGCTTTATAGTGCTTTAAGGTAACACTAGCAAATTGGAATTTGCGTTTTAATTATAAAAAACCGTATTGTATTATGATATTTTTCATACATTAACTCATAATAAAACAGTCGCACGGTAGAGAAAGAATCATAAAAGACAGTGCTTGTGGAAATTATTCAAAAAGTGTGTTTCAAATTCAGTTGAAAAGCTTTAATGCTCGTTTGAAGATTAAGAAAGAAACATTATAAGTTGTTTTTTTAAGTAGCAATGCAACATAAGTTCAAAGACGTCGTTACAGTACGAATATTGTATAAAATGGTTCATAAAACAATAATTAAACGTGATAAACCTATAAGAAATTTTCAGTTCAATTAATAAAATTCAAAGCTTACTATTAATCGAAAATTATAAATAATCAAAAAGCGTGTAGGCACTAGATTTCAGTTAAAATCAGTTCGTGATTCAATTGTACAAATCGTATGTTATAAACCAATAAACAAAGAAGTAAATTTATTATTAAAAAAACTATTTATTTAAATATTAAAATATATAAAAAAACTAAATAACACGGAAAAGTTTGGAAAAAAGAAACGATGCGAGGCCGGTGAGGAAAAGAAGGATTGGGAGGCTGGAAGGATTGATGGCAATGGCGTGGTTGCATGCGTCTCCTGAACAGGTGTAGATGCAGGCTCTGTAGATCCTGTCGTGGTCTTTGTACGACACGTACTGACACTGGTTGAACATGTCTCGAGAACTGCAAAACCTCGTAGTTCCCACTATGCCTGTGTTGGAATGGGACTGCAATTGAGGATTTTGTAGTGGCGTTGAAAGTTGCAAATAATTGCACTCGTGAATCAAAACACAATTTTTGAGCTGCCAAATCGTGAAAACTTACAAATGTTCAACAAAAAAAAATTGAGTTTCGAATTATTATTTTTAATTGCCAAACACATCTTAAGATTTTAAATTCATAAAATTCTTTTTTTTGTTTTTCCTGTTCCTCTTTTTTCCATCTTCCTTCTTTTTGTCTGATTTCTACATATTTTCTTTTTTTAGCAATTTTTTCGCTTTATCTTTCGCTCCACTGACCTCCCCAAACTCCGGTTGTCTTGATGCAGTACTCTGCGGAGTCCACAGTGCACAGGGTGGGTCTGATGGCCAACTGGGTTTCGTGGTCGAGGAATTCCTTGCATTCCACATCATCCTTCGAATCGCACTGGTAGCAATACAAGCCACTGCTAATGCCTGGGGTGGTGGGTGCTTGTTTTAGAGGGTTAGTAAACTTCAACTTAGAAACCAAATCAGAAAAAACTCAATTTTCTAATTTAATGCGATTTAGAGTGCTTGTTGAATAAAAAAAATTTTCATTGAAAAGTGTTTTCAGAGCTATTTTATATAAGACTTTATAGTAGAGTTTGGACCAAATTCTATGTAAGTCATTTTATTTCTGATTACTATCATACCTATGAAGTAGAAAAGAAAAAGTATTTTTGTTCCTTTTTTGATGTTTTTTAACATAATTATTTTATTAGGCAGGTAGAGATTCTTTATAAAAGTAGTGCATTTATTTTTCTTCAAAGCTACCAATGTACAGGTGAGAATTTTGTAGTATCAGAGCGCATAATTGAAAATTATTTTGAAAAAATAATAATTGGTTACAATGATTAAATTTCAAAAAAATATATTATAAAAACTTTTTCAATCTATTTTGAAATTTGTTAGATTTCGCACAATTTTCCCTAGCAACCATGTTGAATATTTACATTCCATTTTTCCAACCATGGTCGACAGTTTCACATTAATTTTTTTTATGGGCTCTAAAACTTAAATTTTAGCTTTTTAAGACTCACAATTTCAATTTAAAAATGGAGTCCAGTGTTTCTTACAAAAAGATTGGAACGATTGTTGCAGCGGTATTAATTGCAATAATGTTAAATGTTGAAGACGATAGTAGCGATACCAAGTTGGTGGACAAGCAGGCGAGGTTGCCCTCTTCCGAAGTCAAAACATTCCGTTTCATTTCTCATCTGAATAACCTCAAATACGTTTGTATGCCTTTATCATTATAACCTAATTTTTTTTGTCAAAATCCGCATTAATTAATTCATAAAATTATTTGATTTCAGTATTCAAGTTTGCCATTTTGATCACATATTCATAATTAAGTCGGCAATTTTTAATTCTTAAACAGTTGACACTTCTTATGCCACCTCAGTGGATCCCAAACTTGATATCATGTGAGGCAGTGGACAACAGCCCTGTTGGCATAAGAAAACACTATATTCAACTCTATCAATTCCCTCTTTATGGTAAAACCTATTTTCAATTGCCAGTATAAAGAATCCAGCTGATAATTAACATTCAGTAAAATTATAGTCTTAGCAATTCACAATTAGACATATGGTATGAATGATTTATTTGTCAAAAAGCTTCCAATGAATCATGCATGGTCACTACCAAGGGCAAGTTTCTGTGAAGTGCATGATAATGGGCTATGAGTCATCCAAGTTCATCAGCTACCTGTGCAATGACTGGCTCAACACCAGGGTGGAGATGAGTATTGAGTCTTCTTCGCTTGTCCCATCCCACCCCTCTCTTGTCAGAATGAAGATCTTTTCCAGGAGGAGGTCATACTTCTTTAAGGTCAGGAAACATTCCTCATAATTTAGCCATATTTTTTGTACTGAATGAATTTTTTAGTAGTATTTCACAAAAAAATAGTCTTTAAATAAATTTTCAACAGTAACTAGTCACTTGAACAACTCAACCAACAGTACTTGGTTTCTCCTTTTCCCATCATCTACTATGAAGCATGGGCTCGACAAGCTCTCTTCACTCTTAAGTACGCCGTAGAACAAGTGCGCTACTAAGTCACCTGTCCAATCTTTTTCTCATAACCATCTACCAGTTAAATCCTCCTCCTTCTCCCATCAGTACATAAAGTATCCAACCTTCCTCCTTCCATTGCCACCAACCTGCAATGGCTTCTATATCAATGTTCCATTCACCATTTCTTTTTCAACCATCATTGCAGCGTTAGAAACATCTTCCATTATCATAGCACGCTCATTGTTTTCAATCATTTCTTGCTTCGTTACGTTCGCATGTGTTAATATAGTAAAATATTTCGCAATATTTTTTGCATTATTATTATTAGTAGGGTTATTATTATTATTATTGTTATTTTTATTATTATTATTATTATTATTATTATTATTATTATTATTATTATTATTATTATTATTATTATTATTATTATTATTATTATTATTATTATTATTATTATTATTATCATTATTATTATTATCATCATTATTATTCGAATATTTTTCAATTATACATTATACACAAATAGATCAGAAGTTTTAGGTCAGTCTTTGGTTCTTTTGGGTTTAAAAATCCTTTAATTTTGCATGTCACTTTATCGTGTATATCAATACATCTACTCTTGTCTAGTCATACCTATATAAAAATGAATAAACGGTTTTCAAAAGTTTTTTTAGATATTTTAAGATCCACAATCATTCGTTGACACGTAATGTTTTTGTTTTCACCTTTGTCTCAAAGTCGCCTCACACTTCACTTTTGATGCTTTGTAACAATAAAGAATATTCCTATGTTTTATTTGAAACAACTCAGAATAGTAAACTTCAATTCACATGGTTTGTCTGTCTCAATCCTTCTCGCCAGTATCTCTGCTCAAACGATTTGTGCGAAAAGTGATTTTAAAGAATGCGGATGTGTCCAGAAGACTCAAAATGTTGATTACATGTTTCTTTCCACATTTCGAAGTCGACTTTAAAGGTGTGAAAAAAAGCTACTAGTTTCATCATCCAGATTGGTGCCTAAATAGGGTCTCGAAGTTCTCTTGAAAGAAAAATTTCAAATCTTTTTAGTTGAAATCATAAATAACAAACGGAACCTCTAGCAAGGGTATCACTGCGAAAGCTTGAGTGATAAAAATGATTTATGAGGTACTAATGAGAAGATACAAGAGACTTGATAATAACGAATATATCTTTGCAACTAGCAATTATTTATAGTTTTAACTCACCTAACTCGATTTTTTATTTAAATTGATTAAACTCAAAATGTTAAATATACAGTCAATTGCACGTATTTCATGCGGCATAGGCGGATGCATGCTGTTATGTTTTATCGTCTTCTTTCTTCAACAGACCCACTTTTTTACCAATCATTCGGCACTTGTCTTTCACACCCTCTTGCATCAGATTGAAGCACATGGCCAGCAACGACAGACCAAAAGCCAGCCACAACGTGCACAACACCAGCTTAACATTAGAGGCCCACGAATTCATGTCGGTGCCAGGAACAATGTCTCCAAAGCCGATGGTGCTAAGGGTGATGAAGCAGAAATAAGAGCTGGCGATGTAGTCCCAGTCCTCCCAGATGCGGAACAGCATGGCTCCCGTGAAGATGTAGCTGACGATGATGATGAGGCACACGTAGATAGGCACGGTGACCTTAGGGTCGTGAATTTTATCGTTGAAATCGTTGTCTTCGAAGTCAAGCAAAGCCTGGTCTCTGAAAAGTAGGTTGGCTGTCTCTGGAGAGATCTCGTGCTCGAAAGCTTTGCCCGTTTCGCCTTTCGACACGGGGTTTGCCATGTTGTTCTTGATGGTCTGCTTCATGAGGTAAGACACGGTGGATGAGAACTTGTCATCCCTGAGGCTCATGTCCTGCAACGACTTGAGGCCTATCACTGAAGCTGGTCGAGTCTTCAAGGAGGCGTTCAAATAAAGTTGCTTGGATTTTTCTTCTTTTATCGAGTTCGATTTTTTCAATTCTATTAGAGGTTTGGAAATGCTTTTCGACAAAATATCTATCTTAGTGTCGGATAGTTTGCTCAATTCTCTAGTTGCACCCGTCAGGTTTTTAGACTTTTCGTGAAAACTAGAATTCTTGGCTATTTTCAACGATTTGTTTTTGAACCTATCCCATTGCAACGAGGGCTCTTTCTTGACGTTTTTAAAACTCGTTTGGGTAATTGTTCGTTTCAAAGAGGGCGGTGTTTGGCGTAAACTGTTACACTTCTTCAACGACTTCCGCTTCTTTCTATTGAAAATCCCATTGGTGGTTTCCACAAACTTCTCTTTGTCGCACAAGATTGAAGCCTCTCTTTTTGAGGTTTCTTTTCCTTTCGGTGAAATCGATACCTTCATGTCTTTTTCTGTGCTGTGATCTTCCAAATAAAAACGTACAGGGCTCGTCTCCCTTTCCATCTTTTTGCATTCTGGGGCCGTGTTGATCCTCTTCAGTGGGTTCTCCTCCTCAATCTCATCTTGCCTCGTAGTCTGACATGACTTCTCATTTTTAGGCTGGTTTTTCATTTTCCGTCGGTTAGAGCTATTATGGTTTGATGCTACAGGCTTTTTGATGTATTTACTGTAGTTCTTATCATCGTTTGAGTCATACTTTTTCTCCGAAGCGATAATAGTTTCGTCTCCCGCAGCAAGAAAGTTATATACACTTTTTTCGTTTCTTTCAGCATTTTCATCCTTCTTCGAGTCCACCAGAACTTCGTGGTCGTCACTCAGAATAGCGGTTTCTTCGAGTTCGTTCAAGTACCTGGCCAGCCGTTGCAGCTTCCATAGGCGACCTCTGCCATGGTCTTTTGAGGCGTTTTTTTTGCTGGCCTCTCTGCCACTCCCTTCAACTATTGAGTCCTTTTGCTTTGTGCGAGAAGTGCTTCTCATTCTTGGGCGTGGTCCAAGCCGTTCTTCTTTTTCGTCGACGTCACTGACACTCAGACGAGTGTAACAATTGCTGCACTCTTCACTAGGGGGAGTGACCTCTACAGTGCATCCATCTCGCCAGGCACTTCTCATTGGCCTTTTCTTGACATTCTTTTTTCCGTGAACGCCCATATCTTCTTGATGCCTAGTTGCCTTTGTGGCGTCGTGTGTGCTCTTGCGTTTGTCAACATCCCCAATGACTTTATTATCTTGAAAACCACCTCTCGTTTTTGTGTTTCTGTTTAAAAAGCTGACTTGCTCGTGAATGATCGCTTGTTTTTTATCACTCAATTTATTTTTTACTGCCACCGAAGCACATCCATCAACATAGCCTCCACTTGTGCTTGTTTTGCTATTGTTTTCATAGGTTCTTTTGATGTTTTGCGAGCCTGGCACTGAAGGGTGGTTTGCGTGGAGGATCGATTTGTCACATTGGAGCATTTCAGTGGAGTCAGAAGACACTTCTCCGCTCTCATCTGAATCCCCTTTTTCTCCTTTGCTACTGAACTCCACGGCACTCTTGTCTTCACATGCTTCCATGCAGGTCATCATTGAAAGCTCCTTCTGCGCACTGAGCAGTTGGTGCTGCCTTCTCAGGCGCAAGATTTCCCGGTCCTTCTTCTGCTTACACTGCAGGCAACAACAGACGCCACAACATATTCTCTTCAGAGACTCTCCTAGAAAGTTTCCGATGGTGGAGAGGTAGAGGAATGTGAGAGGAATGCCGATGAGAGCGTACACCATCGTCAACATGCGACCCAGCTTCGTCTTGGGAGCTATGTGTCCGTAACCTTGGTGGTGGTAGTGATGCTGCTGATGGTGGTTGTGGTGGTGGTGCGAGTGACGTTTGTGGTAGTGCTGGTGGTGGTTGTGGGGTGGTGGTAGTGGTGGTGGTAGAGATGATAATGGTGGTATTACTAGCGTGAGTTATTTAAATCACTAGCTAAAATATCGTTTTTTTTGAAAATTAATTTTCTGAGAATCAACATCTGTATTCCTTCAACTAATCAACAGAACTAATTACAAAAGACGAACCACTAGGAACATGAGCAAAAATAAAAAGCCATGAAAAGAAAAAATTCCGACGAAAAAAAAGATTGTGTGAGGATTGCCGTGAAGGAAATACGTTGGAGAATAATGAGATGATGCTTGTGATGCTTGTCAATCACACTGACGGGGCTCATACAACAGACTCTGCCATTCAAACACTGTCTCTGCAGAATTCTTCTTGCAAGACTTATGAATCAAAATCATAGAAGTGTTAAATTTTTTTCAGAATGATTGATCAAGCTCATGGAAGGATAATATTCAACATTTTTAAAAGACCCTTTTATGTTCGCTAAGGCTGTTTTTACCTTTTCGAAATAAATCCTATGTGAGATAATTTTTTCTGTGTTTTGCTTGAAGCCTCTAAAAAAGAGCTATTCCCGATTGAAGAATCATCTCGTTGAAGTTACCTCACCTCTCAATGACCTCCTTGCGTTTTGACTTTTCCTTGTCGAACAAAGATTTCCCATTTGATTTTCACTTAAAAAAACATTGTTCTTTCACCATCGTCACTCTCAAATTGTCGATTTATTTTTATCCAACGCAACAACTCTTCGAGAAGCTGTCTGTCAAACAAGACAAATATTTTTCCCTGGAACACGTTTTCATGCCTCTACTCTTGCAATATGTTCTCATACTACTAAAAGTTGTTGTTTTGCCAATGAGAATCGACGTGGTGTTTATACTCCAAGAGTTCCGAACGGAAAAAGCTGTGAAAGATGCAAAGCCTTCCGGTGTCTTAAAATAATCGGATTGAAAAATTTTGAAAGACGTATCGTCTTGAACACAGAAAGTCATCGATCCACGCAGAATTACGTCACAACAAATCACTCAGTTTTGCTTCACTCTTCATCGTTTTTTTTCTTCATTTTAAACTTTTTTCTTTGTTCGACTCCTCCTTTTTCTTTGTCTCCTCTTTTTTAGTTTTTTTCTTCTTCTTTTTTTTCTTCTTCTTTTTTTTCTTCTTTTTTATTTTTTTATTTTCCTTTTGTGTTTATTTTATCTTTGTAATGATGTACCGGTATTTACAGGGTCGGTTAACTCTTTCCGCACTTTCATCCCCCAGCATCAGCTTTTGTTGGTTTCCTTTTTTATATCATTTTTCACATAACCAATTTTCTCAATGATAATCTATATTCAAATGTTATAGCTCCTTCAACTTCCCCACCATCCCCACATTCAACCTGCCCTCCAGTGCAAAGACCCTTTGGTGCCTGATGTGTTCGAATAATGCATTTTATTTACGATATTATCAGCAGTTGGGAGGGGATATGGAACAAGGGGTAATTGGAAACAGCCATTCCTCAAAGAGGTGTTTTTGCACTTTTTCACTTTTCGTCTCATTAGAGGGATAATTCGAAGGCATTGTAGCAGTGTGAACCGCTAGACTTGCTTTTTTTTTCCCTTGGCAACCTTGATCTAATCTTATCGAAAGGTTTGTGTAGAGTTGATTATAGAAACACCAGAAACAATTTGAAGGTAATATAAAAAGTTTACTTTTCCATAAACAAAAATATTTATTATATAATGAAAAATAAAAATAAAATATTCGATACTGAAACAACACAAAATAAGACCAAACTCAATACAACAAAGATAACGGCATACAATATACCCAAAATACAACATAACGCGATAGCCTGGATTGATATTGGGTTAGGAGCACTTAAAAAACTAATTTAAACACCATACTTTTTGTGCAAAAATTTACTGCAAAAAGGTATTTTTAACTCATTCCTGGCTTACCAAAGAACTGGCGATGTTGTGACTTAGGTCTGACAAAGAGGAATGCATGCGGACTAACGTGGTATTGGTGGTCTTGGAAGTGGTAACTACTCTAAGCTAATCAAAACAATCGTACGGTGCTAATTACATACTGTTAGCAAGCAATACGCTACGAACTTTTTCAACACTCAGTTGTATGATGTTGAGAAAAATGTAGTGAAAGTGTAACTCGAGGTGGTGGTGGAAGAGGCTGGCTGGACCCTTGTGTCGTTGGTGAACAAAAAGGTGAAAAAAAGAAAAAAAACTTGGTTATCTTTCGAGTAATTTTTCGTTTTTGTTTAATTTCTCGCACAACGCTTTTTTCTAATTCTTATTTGAGGTTATATCAATCGTAACCACCACTAATCATAAGGAATATATCATATTTACTCATTTATAAAAAATATTGATTAGATTTAAAAATATTTTTTAAATAATGATTATGTTATTTTTGCCTTTGAAACAAAGCTCACATAAAAAACCTCACAAACTAGTAGCTACAGGATCGTTTATAAGTTTTTATCAAAATTTTCTCTTTAAAAATTTTCCAATTTTCAGAAATACGCACAGAAGGGTAGAGGAAAAAATTTGAAGCGGTTTCCAATTAAAATGATAGCAACAGTTGCCACAAAGAATTATATGTCTGGCGAGGTTTTAAAAGCACGCAACAGGACAGACAGCCAGACTCGCAAATATCCTTAATGAGGATAATAACAAAGTTTAATTGGAAAGTTTAACTGGAAAAAATGAAAAGGTTGTTTTGAAGTTACATATTGTTTTCGAGGCACTTTGGCTCGGGCGTTTGTTCAAAGCGATAAACACGCCAGTAAAGAAGCCTTCACGTAATTAAAAGGCATTAAACAGTCAAAGTAAACCTCGCCACTGACAGTTCCGCCAAAAATACATCTTGGGGCTTCAAATGATGACTCACCAATGGTGGTGATGACGGTGACAGCGTAGAGCAGAGAGCCTGGGAAGGACCACTGCAGGTAAGCGTCATCCAACCTGTCTTTTCCATCCCAGCCCCCTGACTTCACGGCTTCTGTGACGTTGCACTGGAAGTCGAAAAAGAGCTTGTTGTAGAGTTGCTCTGCCTGCTCTTCAATCTCTTTCACTCTTTTGTCTAGACTCTCTTTCAAGGAGGCAATGGTGAAATTTTTGTTATTGTTGTTGTTGTTTTTGTTGTCGTTATCGTTTTTTTTGTTATCGTTGTTGTTGTCATTGTTGTTGTTGCTGTTGTTATTGTTGTTGTTGCTGTTGTGAGACTTGGAAGAGTTAGGAAAGACAACGTAAGTTTTGGTGGAATGATTTGAGGGCTTCGAGTGTATGGAGGTATTGAAGAGGTGCATGGTGTGGCGAGACAAGAGGATGAGTTGGTGGTGCAGGAAGTCAAGAGACTTGTTGATGTAGAGCACCTTCATCTCCGCATACCTCTCCTTGTCCTCGATCTCGTTAGGCGTCTCTATGGCCTGGCGTCAACACGCAAAAGGGTTTAAGATTGCAAATTAAATGGAATTTTGTTTTAAATTATTTTTAAGTTTAATGACTTTATATGAATGAAAATATGATAACAATAATTTTTAACATTGAAAATTTTTTATGAACGAATGAAATCACAAATGTTGGATAAACATATCATTCGCCTAATTTTTTTTACAAAGTTTTTTTCATGCAACACACTTTTAGTATTGTTACAAAGCATTTTCATGAAAGAGCCTCATCATATCGGTCAGTTCCGACATTTAAAAGATATAACCTTCTTTCAGTTGGGATTCGAAAAGTTAATTTTATTCAATCGTCAAATTATTTACTGAGTTATTTGATCAATTATAAACACATAGGTTATGGAATATGGTTCCGAAAGATACTTTCAAAAGAAATACAGAAATACCTCAAAAGGGTGTTCAAAGTTGTTAGTGGATGTTGCTAAATAACTCATATAATCGCCATTCATTGGAGGTTGTGCAAGGGTAGTTTCAAAAATGAATTGCAAAGATAGATTACAAAGATGGATAGTGAAGAAGGTTTGCAAGGATAGATTGCAAAGGTAGGTTGCAAGGGTAGCCCACACAGGCACCCACACCCACCTGGAACATGAGTCCTCCGACGATGGAGTACACCACCACCATGCCTGCCAGGCCCACTTGCGAGAAGAGGAACGCGACGAACTTCTTGAGGCAGCCGATCACCTTCTGCTTGCGTCTCAGGCGCTTCTCTTTTCGTAGCTCTTCAGCAAACTTGACTGGGTCCCACTTGAAGATGCCAGGCAGGGGTGCATGACCTAGACCACTGAATACTGTGGCCGCCAAGCTACTCGCCATGCCGAGTGACTTGAGGCCTGTAAGTCGAGACTTGCCCGCCTCTGTTGCCATCCCACTCCAGAGGGGGTTTGGTGGGGTTGTGGTGTTGTTGTTATTAGTGGAGGTGTTGTTGTTAGTGATGTTATTGTTGTAAGGGGTGTTGTTGTTGTTAGTGATGGTGTTATTGTTATTGTTGTTAGAAGTGGTGGTGTTTTTGGTGGCGTTAGATTGTTTGAGATGGTGTTAATGATGGTGGAGGTGGTTGTGTTGGTTCTGGAAAAGCAGACAGTGAAATTGGATGAAGAGCCTATTGTTGTGGCTTGAACTTCAGTGATGTGCTGATATTTCTGTGGGAAGGCAGTAATGAGGTGAATGAACGGAGAAGAGCCAATAAAACAATTCCCCGATGAAACCGCTATCCTTAAACGCTATATAAAATTCGTTGATAGAGTAGTTAATCAAAAGTTTTTTCGAGTTTTTGCCGATGTTGAAATGTTTTGGAAAACACGACGGAAGTGGCGTTTTGAATGGGTTAATCTGGGGCAGATGTTTTAAAAAAATTTAACAATCTCTTGGTCATGAATAACCATGCCAAAAATGATGGAAGGATAAGCTACGTTATAAGCAGGGTTTTAGAGGATGAGATGCATTGTAGGTGCAATAAGAAACCCATATATCCGTCTTGTTGTTAATTACTCGTCAGAATGGGCAAAAATGAAAAAAAGTGTTGTTTGTGTTGGAATTCCGAAGGTAGCTTTTAACCGTATCATGCAAACGCTTATTGATATTTCGGCCTGAAGTGGATGTACAACGGCCCGAGGCTTTTCTGAAATGTATTGCTACTTATAATCATTGTCTCGGGAGTGGAACAAGCTTTGTTGGGTGGGGTAAGGCAGTGTGAGAGGTTCGAGTTGGTTACTGGGTGGTTTGAGCTGGTTGCCGGCTGATTTAGGTGGTTGTTGGGTGGTTTGAAATGGTTTTATTTGAAAAAAAAAAGATATTTTATGTTCAAACAATCAGGGAATGAGGCATCTAATTGGGAAGAAGTTGAAGAAATTTTAAAGCAGGCTTGAGTGCTGTCAATCCACAAGGGACTGCTTGCATGGTGTGTTAGAAGTATCAAATAAGGAAGCAGGAAGGGAAGATAAGGAAGCAGGAGATTATAAAGGGGGTTATCTCTCCTATGGAAACATGAATCAAAGCGAATATATCATCATTATCGTTCTTGTTATTATTATTATTATTATTATTATTATTATTATTATTATTATTATTATTATTATTATTATTATTATTATTATTATTATTATTATTATTATTATTATTATTATTATTATTATTATTATTATTATTATTATTATTATTATTATTATTATTATTATTATTATTATTATTATTATTATTATTATTATTATTATTATGATTATTATTATTATTATTATTATTATTATTATTATTATTATTATTATTATTATTATTATTATTATTATTATTATTATTATTATTATTATTATTATTATTATTATTATTATTATTATTATTATTGTTGTTGTTTTCATTATTATATATAAAAATAACAATAGCTATTATCATTATTATTAGAACGGAATAAGGGCTAGGAGATAAAGTTCACGGCATTTGGATAGAGGCATCTCGAAGAACAAGGTAAGCGAATTATGACGTTGCGTGGAAAATCCATCCATATGAAGGCTTATCAAACCATGACTAATTGACTTTCAGTAGGAGAAGGTTTTATAAAATTTGTGAAGTTTTGTGAAGAGTTGGCGATAATTTGTGAAGCTTTTTGTGTATTTTAAAGCTTCAGTGATGATTGGTATAAAATTAAAAATGTTTTTTTTTTAAATTGGGAAGTACTGATGGAAATGAAAATACAAAATAACAAAAATAATTTCAGAATACTCTGCCCTCGAAGCTGTGAGCTTTAATTTATGTTAAGTTCGTTGAGGATTTTTTAAAAAAATTATTAGTTTTGGCAAATGTTTTTGCAAGCTTTTCCGAAAACTTTGAATTGGAATTTCTGCCATAATTCACCAATCCCTCTTGAAGGGCAAATGCAACGAATGCAACCAATGGCAACCTAGAAAATAAGAACAAAAACAGTAGCAACAACAACTACATCAACAACAACAACAAGGGCAACGACCACAATAAAACCAACAACAAAGGCAACATCAATGACAACAACAACAACTTCAACAGCAACTCGATACGCTGCACCATCCTTTCCTGATTGCCCCTTAAAGGGCCTCCAAGAGCAAACCAGTGTAAGAAGACGTTTTGCTTATTTTTAATTCCAGTTGTTGAATGAGTGCACATTTTCTGAACATCTAACCAATAAAAACACAAGTTACGTGTTATAAAAAGATAATTGGATGGGCGTAATAATTCTCCCGTCATTTGCTCACCAGTTAACACGAACAACACCTTACTCTAATCTTATCAAGACATTTGTAACTCGCCCTTTAGCATTGTGTTCAAAGGCGCTCCCACGAAACGGTTTTACTCGCTGTGGGCTCTTAGAGGACTGGACATTCTAAGACGGCATCTGTACTTTAATTGAATTGCCGGTTTCAAAACTCAAACTTTGGCTCACCCGATGACACTTCACAGCAGATCAGGCCAATCGTTATGCCAAAGGCGCAAAAGTGTTAAACAAAAAACCATAAATTTACGAATAATCAGTGTAAAATAAAGATGAAGTTGACAAAAAAGAGTAGAAACAAACTGGTACATCCCTAGTACAATCTCTCAGTGTTTCTACCCTAGAGTGTGTGGTGCTTCGTATGTTTTGCCTTTTGAGTGTCGAACAAAACCTCAAACCCGCCAAAGTTAGAAAAAGTTTTTTTACACTGGTTTAACGAAATATAAGGAGTGTCGTTGCTACCACAAGCCGCCTCTGAGCAATAAGTCATCACTTAGGCTCTCAAAGTCTGGATTGAATGCCTTTAAGCTTTTTAATTAACATATTTCAAATGGAAACTGGTACAAAGTGGCATCCCTCACGCAGGTACTACTCAAGAAGATTGCAAAAAGTTCCGAAGCAACAGATACTGCACTCGTCACTGCAACAGTTCCACGCCAGAGTAAAACACACCAGAGTTACATTCGAGAGTTACACACAACCTCTGAATGCTCTTTATATGCAACCCTCACTTGTAACAGTTATATGCAACATAGGCAGATATTGTTGCCTCAAAACTCTCCGGGCTTAATGTCACTATGATAATACTTGTATTGTATAGTATTTCATTGTATTTTAATGTATTGTATTGTATTGTATTGTATTGTATTGTATTGTATTGTATTGTATTGTATTTTATTGTATTGTATTGTATTGTATTGTATTATATTGTATTGTATTTTATTGTATTGTATTGTATTGTATTGTATTGTATTGTATTGTATTGTATTGTATTGTATTGTATTGTATTGTATTGTATTGTATTGTATTGTATTGTATTGTGTTGTATTGTTTTGTTTTGTATTTGATGGTAATGTATTAATTTGTATTGTATTGCATTGCATTGTATCGTATTGTATCGTATTGTATTGTATTTTATACTTAATTCCTAATGACGCTGGTACAAAGCAATCTCCAATGAATGACTCACCGCCAGTTCCTCTCATCGAATGAGAACACAATTGCTGTAAGTTTTCCTCAAATGTTGTTACTCCTCTCCGTATCCCATCTTTCATTCAGTACTTACCGTGTGGTTTGTGTTTGTAGTGGTTGTTTTTTGAAAATTATCTTCTAGTTGCCGTTACCATTTGAATCTTCTAGAAACCTTGGTACTTTCTTACAATGGAGCCAAAATCAAATGGCGCTGTTTGGAATTTATTTGGAATCACTGAGTACCCTTTTATTATAAACCCCACGAATAAACACATAGACATATATATATAAATATATATATATAATGTGTATATATATTTATATATACACATATTCATTTATTTTCTTTTATATTCATGCAACAATCTTCAACTTGTAAAACAGGTAAGCGAAGTTCAATAGTATTTTTGTTAGTATATAAGGTTTTTAGAATAAATGAATGAATGAAACAAAATAAGGCATTTCAAATCATTCTCTTTTTCCATTCTTATGACTGTAGATACAAGAAAAATAAAATTGTTTATATGATTACTATCAGGTTATGTATGGCTTTATAACAAATGTTATCTATATCTTCATGAGATGGAAAAATGAATAATGAAAATAAGAACAGATTTTTTTTTCAAATTTTTCGATATTACATTATTCCAAAAGTGTAAAGTTCTAAAAAAAGCTGCATAGCAGTAAAACTCAAACATTTATACATATTATTCAAACACACTTTTGCTTTTGTTGATTACGTAAACTTGGAAAAAAGTAATTTATTTCATTTTTCCATAAAATTTTTTTTTTCATTTTTGATATATTTTTTGATTGCCTCGTAGTTATTTTAGAACTTAGGTCCACATTTAAACACCACTGCAGAAATGGCCGAAGTCTGCATAGACAAGCCTTTTAAGGATGAAGATCTAACTAATGTTGGCAAGAAAGAGTTGATAAAGTTTTTGCAAGAGAACTCGTCTGTGAGGGTACGTCTTTTTTTGCTTTATCAAGCGTCAATGACATTTTCTTTCCTTTCTGAACCGGTTTATGAATAACTAAACTTATAAGTCAATATTTAGTTTTAAAAATAATATACTTTTTCAATTTTTATTGATTTTTTTATATACAATTTTGTCATTACTTGCACAATTTAAATCATTTTTGATGGTTAACGTGGTCAATGTTATATTAAAAATAATTATATATAAAAATTTTTATGAGTAAAACAAATGAAATAGAGTTCAAAGACTTAGGTAAAAATATACTTTCAAATTTTTTTTTGTTAAAGTAAAAATAAACTTTCAGTTCATCCGTGAAAACAAGTTGGGAGGCTCTTTGGCAAATGTGGTCAAAGTGAAGTCCAAAGATCAATGCATTTCCATGTACAAGAATCTTTTTGAAACTAAGGTTACCATCTTAAATGAAACAATTTTCAATTTTTCAAATAAAATTCAAAAATAAAACTTTTTCTAGGACTTCAAGGGAACAGCTGGTGACAATGTTGAATTGAAGACTGAAACAAAAGTAGAAAAGCCTAAAGAGAAGGCTTCAGAAGTTAGCAAAGCACCAAAAAAACAATCAGCCAAAGAGGTTCAACTATTCAAACTTTTATTGTTTCCAAAATATCCAATTAAGGTTAAATATTGATGTTTTTGTTACTTGCTTGGCCAGGAAGCTCCCAAGTACAGCAAGAAGGTGTTGAAGCTGGGAGACAAGACTTCCTACCCTCAAAAGGGAGATGATGTTGAATGTTTTTACACTGGCAAGCTTGAAAATGGAAAAGTCTTTGACACCAACATTGACGATTGTGCGTGTTGAGTCATAACACTCACAAGTCTTGTCATGACTAATTTAATGTTATCAATGCATCTGTCTAACATTTTTGAGCCATGGTTCAAAGGCGCTCCTAGATTATTTAAAGCATTATTTTAAAAAAATTAATAAGGTTTAATAACTTTTTATATGTTTCCGTTTTTTCATAATAATTTTTTGACAATTCACAGCCAAGAAGGGCAAGAAGCCAACACCCTTGAAATTCAAGGTGGGCACAGGCAAGGTCATCAGAGGGGTGAGTGAGCAAAAATTCCATCAAAGATCTTTTCCCTTTATAATTTTCAACGTTAAATAATTAAAAAATTAATCTCAGTTTTTGTAAGCTTAATGAGTATAGTTGTGGTCGGTGGGTCACCCAAGTACTTACTTGCACAGTGGGATGAGGCACTGCTGACGATGACAAAGGGAGAGAAAGCTGAAATAACCATTCAACCAGAATGGGCATATGGCAAGAAGGGTCTTGAGGGGAAGTATCCTTTGCAAAACTCATATTCTTTTTTTTCTATTGTTCAAAAAGTTGGTTCGATTCTATGGGTAAGATTTTTTGTGTTATTAGTTTTAAACGTTTATATTACCACAGTTACGTGGAGTTGTTTCGAGAGATTCTTTAGAAATAATTTCCATAACCAGTTCCCTAACGCAACAGAATTCCTCCTCATTCTGTGCTCATCTTTGAGGTTGAACTGGTGTCGATTGCGTGACAGTACTGCATTACACTGGTGCACCACACTCAGACACCACTTATTCGATGCCTTATGCAACCTTCGAGTTATCACATTTATAAATGTGAATTTCAAGTCAATAAATATTCAAATATAATTTTTCAAAAACATCAATAAGTTTCGGTGAAAGTTTTTGTAATTATTCCTGAACTATGTTTTAAAAATTAGGTAAGTTATTTAAAGGGACCAGTTGATGTGTTTAGACTAGCCCAATGTATCTATTGCACAACCAATGTGCAATAGCTTTAAGCTTGCTATATATCGTTACTCAACGTAAAAAGGTACATCTGATTGCGCTTTTTTTGAATTCGTTTTCAACAGATTAACTTCTTTGAATGAAAATAATTATAACAGAAATTTGAAAATAATGTTACATTAAATCTTATAATCTCATCTGATCAAATCATTTAGATAGCGCTGACTCCACACTGTTCAAGAGCGCTCTTAACAACTAAACTAAATTGATTTTGCAATGAGTGTCTCTTTGAAGAGAAATGCAGAGCTTTCAAGAATGGCGACTTCCAAATGCCAGTCTAGCGCCTTGTCGGACGAAAAACGTCACAAGTTTTTCGGGACTTCCAGCCATGCCACTCTTAGCGGCGTAGTTGGCAGCATTGACACCAGTTGTTCACTCATGCAGAAACTCCATCGCGAGCCCCCTCTGAAATATGGCTATTCCCTGATACCAGAAATGTATTGTTTTTATAGATCACTTTTGTTGAATATGATTCAATATCAAAATTAACAAGCTCATTCCAAAGCTTGTCTGTCATCTGTAGTCTAATTAAAAGTTTCACAAATAAATTACTCAGTTCAGAATTATTTGAGTAAAAAAAACAGTTTACCTGTTATTTAATCTTCATGTTTTTATGTTTTCAGAAAAAAACCTAAAATTCTAGAAAAAGTTTATGAAAAAAAGAAGGAAGTTCTTAAGAGAAAGTT
>OX387248.1:10918175-10943175 GCA_947562095.1 Branchellion lobata | reverse complement strand
TCGTATTGATATATCAACTTTGAATTTTTGACTCTTCAAAGTTCTCTCCGTGTTCATCAGAGCGTGAACGTTCAAGGGGACGTTCCACGCAAGGAGGAACTGAGGCACATTGGTGACTTCTTCGATGATGTCATCATCTCCAAGAAACAGGTTTTTCCGTGTTTCTTGAGCTCCTTTAAACCTTGCATTCTTTACCACTACCACGCCACTCACCTTTACACTACCACCAACCATGCCACACCACCAAAGCCATCCTACCGGCCTTCACACCACACCTTCACTCACAGGTGAACAATTTGGTGTTCATGGACAACAGCCACAACAGCAAGATGATCTCGGCTCTTACCAACTCCTGCACCAAATACCGCCACCTCAGCAACCGCCAACTCAGCTGCTACCACATCCGCATCAATGACTCTTCGACCTCTGAGTTGGTGCTTTCCCGTTGTCTTTAAGTGGTTTTTTATCTAATGAATAAAAAAACTGGTTTTTGATTCAAGAATTGCTGATTTTTGGGTTTATATTTAATCAGAAATAATACCTTATAAATCTTGGGTTCATATTAATATAATTATTCATTACTATTATTCTTTATATTATTTTTTTTTTTTTTAATATATTATTATATAATTTAACTTGGAACATTGTGTGTCATCAAGGGCTGACGATGAGGGCCTCTCGAAAGACTGGGTGCGAATAAGAGGGCTGAGTGACCAGCTTTTGAGGTAGCAACGTTGACTGTTGTTATTAACTTTCAAACGTCTTTTGAGCTGTTGAAAGGTTTTGACATTTTAAATTTGTCCTCTGAGTTTGAAAACATATTTTCATTTTTTCAAACAATTTTCATGAATGTTCTTCCATTTACGTTCTTTTCGTCAAAACCTTTTATTATAAGCCAATATTTCAACATAATCTCTTTCACTCACCACCACCATTACTACCACAGCTTCACCATAGCGCCATCATTCCGCTTCATTCACTTCTCACTACCATTCACCACCCATACACCCTTCACCATCATCACCTCTTCCTTATCAGGTTCATAGCAGAGAATGGTGATTCAGCTCAACTGAAGTTTGTGGAGAACATTGACAAATTGTACGACCTCAAAAACACTCCTTATCTCGATCGGTGGGTGGAAAAATGGATGGGAAGTGATGGGAAATGGGGGCGGAGATTGGAAGATGTTTGAAGGCGGTGGAGGTAGTTGGAAGGGCTTGAAAGTGGTTGGAATGGAGGAATTTTCATTAGAAATAAGTAAACTTTTGAAATAGCTCATATAGGCCAATGTGGGAGTGTTTCGGCTGTTCGTAACTCTTGTGTCGCACGTAGGTTGAAGAAGCTGACTAAGAAAACTCCTGCGGCGCCTCCCAAGCCTCTCATGCTGCCCAGAGTTCCCAAGTACTCTTTCCTTTTTCATCCATCCATCCATCCATTTATTTATCCATCCATCCATTAGTTCATCTATCAATCTTTTTATCCATCCTTTTATCCATTTCTCCATCCATCCATCCATCCATCCATCTCTTCATCCATTCATCCATCCATCCAGATGGACCACATGTCGGGTATTCATCTCTTCCACCTTCCTCGACATGTTCTCCGAAAGAGACCTCTTGGTGCACATTAACAATAACATTTTAATGACCATAAATAATAATAATAATTTAATTAATAATTTTTTATATTAGTCATGAAGACGTTACTAAATAATAATTTATTAACCAATAAAAATATAAACACCAGCAGATAATATTATTATAGCCTTGAGGGAACAATATGAATTATAATGAAACAATTAAAAATAATTTATTGCAACTGGCACATCTCTAGGTACGTCACGTGTTTGACGAGTTGAAACGCAGAGGGCGTGGTCTGTTGATCAACGTGGTAGAGGTGGATCTGAGGTGGGGAATCACTGAGGAGGATTCCAGCAAGAACGAGTGAGGGGGAGGAGCTTGCTGTTGATTGACGGCTTGGTAGAGTAGTGTGGAGGGTATGGTAGCTAGCTTTTGATGGGTGGTGAATGAGTGTGGATGGAGGGATGAATGGGGGTGGATGAAGTATTTAAGGAAATAAAGCAATAAATATATAATGAATGTATATTACCTTCCACCATACGACCACCAAAACGTTCACCATGCAAGCACTATCAAATCTTCCAACACTACCACAACAACTACAGCTTTTATCACCACCACCACAACATCCACCAACACCACCACAATTTTTATCACCACCACCACAACTTCCACCAACACCACCACAACAGCGCTTTGGAGTTGTGTCTTTCAGAGGTGCTTAAGAGCGAGTTCTTCATTGGCATGTTGGGGGAGAGATATGGAAGAGGCTTGGAGGAGTATGGACAGGCATGGAGGAGGGAGGGCATGGAATGGCTGGAGTCCTTCCCTCCAGGGGCCTCTCTCACTCACCTGGAGATCCAACAGTGCATCCACTCTATCGACCTTAGGAACAAGGCCTTCTTCTACTTCAGAAACCCTGCCTTTTTCAAGTGACATTGTTTTTTTAAAATATTATTTTCTTCATTATCATTACACTATTGCCTCCTACTTCTTTATCATCATTATCTTTTTTATCCTCGTATTTATTTCATTTTTTGAATTGTTTTTCAATTTTATTTATTTATTCTTTTTCAGATCTTTGAATATCAATTTCAACCGTAGTTATAATCTCTCCAAACCACCACCACACTTCCACTTCACCACCACCACACCGTCCCCATCACACCACTACCACACCACACCCCTACCACACCACTACCACACCACTACCACACCACTTCCACACCACTTCCACACCACTACCACACCAACACTAAACCTCTACCACACCCCCACCACACCACTACCACACCCCACCACACCACTACCACACCACTACCACAGCCCCACCACACCACTACCACACCATCACCACACCACCACCCCACACCACCACCACCACACCACAGGGATGTGCCGAAGGAGCACAGAGACAAGTTGGTGGACGAAGGAGGGAGGAGGCTGAGACTACTGAAGTCTCAAGTGAAATCGTCTGGTGCTGAGGTGTTTGATGGGTGAGTGGTGGAGGGTGTTTGATGGGTGAGTGGTGGAAGGGTGTTTGATGGGTGAGTGGTGGGAGGGTGTTTGATGGATGAGTGGTGGGAGGGTGTTTGATGGGTGAGTGGTGGGAGGGTGTTTGATGGGTGACAATGAAGTAATTAATACGTTTCTGTTTCAAACAACACGTTTTTAACCAATTACAGTTATCCTTGCACGTGGGGTGGAGTCAACGAAGAAAACCACCCAATCATACATGGCTTGGAAGAGTTTGGAGCACGGGTATTGGACAACGTGTGGAATGCCATTGTGCAATCACGACAGGAGCATCTCTGTGTCGTCAATAACCTGGTTGGTGCAATATCCGTTTCCTTTTCCGGTTGAAAGTTCTTTTGCCCTTTTTCGCATTATTGCCCAGCATCGAACAACGACAACAAATATCATCAAAAACATCTACGCTGACACCATTACTATCAACATCTTCAACAAAAACAACATAATAAATAATCAAAACAATCTTGAAAACAAAAGCAACAGGATGACGACGACTTGAGCATCAGGCGCATGATGACGTCATCGCTGATGGAGTCTTTGAGGAGTCGTTTCAAGGGACGAGCCAAGTTGCTGAGTGAATGCGTGGCAGCTGTGCAGCAACATCACACGGGTGCGTCTGTTGTCTCTGCAAGATGAAACTTTCAACGATGTTTTATTCGAAGGCATTTTCAATGATATGTTATTCGAAATCGTTTCACAAACATCCTTCAAAGTGATTTCAACGCAGCTTTAATTGTTTCTCGCACGTTGATGGCAGGTGTGGTGGTGATGGCAGGCAAGCCTGGCTCAGGAAAGTCCTCTCTGATGGTCACTGGCTCTTTATCCCATCCATCTATCATTCATCATCACATCCATTTATCCATCTATACACCATTCTTTCATTCATCAACCATCCATACATTTTCTCATCTATTCAACTCCTCATCCATCCATCTTCCCATCTATTTTCCCTCTATCCATCCACAGGCCTCCCTGGTAGCTCGGTGGACGGGTCAGGGCAGTAGTCACGACACAAGAGTGCTCGTGCACTTCGTGGGAGCCTACCCAGGTAAGAACTATTTTCTTACTCTTTTATCACTCCTTCACTCTTTCTTCACTACTTCTTCACTACTCCTTCACTCCTCTTTCATTACTCTTTCACTCTTCCTTCACTACTCCTTCACTCTTTTTTTCTTCCTCTTTCACTCTTTCTTCACCCGTCTTTTACTTCTCTTTCACTCTTCCTTCCCTACTCTCTCACTATTTTATCGCTACTTCTTCACCCCCTCCATCTTTCTTCCATCCTCATGCCTGTTCCCACCTCCATGTCTCTTCCATGTCTCCCTTCATCCTCATGCCTATTCTCACCTCCATGTCTCCTCTTCATGCTTCCGCAATATTTCGTTATTAACCATCCAAGCAATCCAACAACCAATCTTCCACCACGTCCACACTTCAAGGTTCAGGTGATGTAATGCAGTTGATGAGGTTTTTGTGCATCGAACTTCTGCAAAACCCCCACCACACCCCTCCTGAACAATTCGAGTAGGCTTCTTTCTACCATCCATCCTTCCATCTATCCATCATCCATTCTCACATGCATTTCTTCACCATCTATCCATACATTCATCCAATAGCCTATCCATCTATTGATCTAACTATCCATCCATTCATCCATCAATTCATCTATCCATTCATCCATGCATTCATCCATCCATTTATCCATTCATTCATCCATCCATTCATCTATCCATTCATCCAGCCATTCATTCATCCATCCACCCATCCATCCATCCATTCATCCATCCGTCCATCTATTTTGTTCACAGTGCTCTTTGCTTGCACGTGAGGGACCTCTTGAAGAGTGTGACGTCACACAGACTGCTGATCTTCATCGACGGTGTTGACCAACTCGACGACTGCCACAACGCCAAATCCTTGAGTTGGCTTCCTGAGGATATCCCAAAGGCAATACTTATTTTTATTTTTTTAAAATTTGTTTTATTTTTTCTTTAATTAAACAACTTTTTTGAATTAATTAAAATTTATTAAATCTAATGCCTCACTTTATTAAGTTACCATTTAAAGTGTTTAATAGTCCATTATACCAGCTGCTTGCACACATCTCTATACAATACATTCTAATAAACTACAAAAAAATAATATACAATGGAATACGGAAAAATAAAATACAATACGACACCAAAAAATAAAATACAATACGAAAGAAACAATACAATACAATACAATACAACGACGAATGTTTTTATAGTGGCGTTTAGCCCCCCATTGCTTTGAATCTACTCTATTGTTGGATGTCTTAATGGGATTAGAATGAATGAAGTACTGAATGACCTCCTTCGTGACCAACAACAGAATGTGCTGGTAGTGGTGTCCACGTGCAACAACGATGAAACGTTTACCATTTTGAAGAAGCGCTCGTCACTTATGGCTACTATTGAGGTGGCTGTGGTGGCTTCACTGGTTATGGTGGCTGTGATGTCCGTGGAGGTTGTGGTAGTTGCGGCGGTTGTGGTGGTTGTGGGGATTATGGTAGTTGTGGTGATTATGGTCATTGTGGTAGTAGTAGATAATATTTTTGGTGGTATATTTGAATGTTTTGACTAAAATTGTTTGTATCATCACCTCTTTTACCCATATCTTTAACACTGCTACCTCACTACCAGTGACACCGTATCACTCCACCACTTCACTACCCTCACCACCACACAAGACTACACAACTTCACACCACACCAGACTAAACCACCACACCAGACCAAAACACACCACAACAGACCAAACCACACCACACCAGACTAAACACACCACATCAGACTAAACCACACCAATCAACACTCCACTACGCAGATCAAGGACATGGAGTTATCTGACAGAATGGAGATGGTGAGGTCGGTGTTTAAGACCCACTCCAAGAAGCTGCAAGAGACTGCATTCAACAACCAGGTTCTTTCCATCACTCATCTCCCTCCCCATCTCATCCCATCACCCTCCCTTCTTTTTTCCACCACTCATCTTTTCTTTTCCATCATTCCAATATCCAGTAATGAGTCTGTTCCACCAACAGCAACGTCACAACAACAACAAAAATAAAAAAACAACAATTACAAATGGATAACAACAAAATCAACTCCAAAAACAACGACAACAATAACAAATAACAACACCATTACCACCACCACAACCTCAATATCACAAAAACAGCAACAACAACAACAACAACAACAACAACATAGTTGAGAACATTGGTGCAAAAACGTGAATCCACATCTCCATTGTATTTGAGTCTCGCCTGTGAGGAGGTCAGAAAGTTTGGAAACTTTGATCAGGTGGGTGGTGGGTGGTGGGTGGTGGCTGGTGGGTGGTAGGTGGTGGCTGGTGGGTGGTGGGTGGTGGCCGGTTGGTGATGGATAGATGGTGGGTGGAGATGGATGAATAGTTGGCGGTGATGGATGAGAGGCAGAGAATGGACGAACGATGAATGTTTCAAAAACTCAAAGATTCATTCGAAGGATATCACTATGACGTGAGTCACATTCTTATGCAGCTGTCCAAAAAGCTGTCGCAGCTGCCAGCAACGGTGTCCAGTTTGGTGACGGAGGTGTTGGAGGGAGCAGAGAAGGAGTACGGAGGGGAATTGGTGAAGGTGGTGCTGTGTTGCCTCTACTGCTCCAGGACAGGTTGGTCCTTCCATCCTTTCGTCGCTACCACTTTTTTTGTAGATGTATGGTTTCAGTGGCCTTTTTGAAGAACTAATAGGTAACGTTCGCCAGCCCACAAGCCGCATGTGAAAGTTTAAAATACACCCATTGATCATCAGTTCTCATAGTGGATATTTTTTTATAGTCAAAGTTTTATAGTCTTAGTGAATTTTTTAATTGTTAGTATCTTTTTAGTGAAAATATTCACATGATAAAAATTATTTCACAATAATTTTGTTTGCAATGAAGTTTTGACAGTGAAACACACGCACCCAGGCCTCAAAGAGGACGAGCTGAGCAGCCTGGTGGGAACACACATGCAGCTGGCACCTCTCCCTCTCGAACACATTGACTCCTTCCACATCATTGTTAAAACCCTTTCATTTTCTTCCTCTTCCTCTTCATCATTCTTCCTTCTTTCCTCCGCCAAAGTTCTTTCCTTCCTTCACTCCATCAGGAACTTTCTGAAGCCGACCTTAGAGTGCGTTTGCTTTTCCATAGACAAACACAAATTTTTGAAAGTTTTTTTAAATAAATAATGATTATGTAACTACACATACCTTCACATTATTACACACAGCATCACGCGTACAACCACACATAAAACCACACATCCAACCAAGCAAAGGACCATACTATACATACAAACACACACACACACACACACACACACACACACACACACACACACACACACACACACACACACACACACACACACACACACACACACACAAACACACATGCAAATACACATACACATGCACATACATGCATACACACAAACATACAACCACACAGTCTGGACACGCAGTGCAGCATCGACAACAGCACCCTGAAGGACATCATCCATCGCAAGTACTTGTCGTCGCAGGCAGGCAAGAAGGTGCTCAAGGCCTGCCATCTGCTCCTTGCTCGTTCGTGCTGCTCTGCTGTTCAACTAAAACAAATGGAAAATAATTAATAATTTAAAGAAAATAATTAAATTCGATATTCAAATAAATTGTACTTAAGTTATATATTGAGACGTATTGAGTTGTATTTTCATATTCTATTTTAATAAATAACCACATCAAACCACACTACGTCATCAACCACACCATCCCACCACACCGCACAGACCTTTTCAGCACCCAGGCAGACCCAGCAGGGAACTTGTCATGGAAGGACGCCAGTGCTCTAGCACTCTCTGAACTGCCCTATCATCTGGTATGAAAGAATGAAGGAATGCATGCATGCATGAAGGAATGCATTCATGCATGGTTGAACCGATAGACTAATGGTTTGATGAATTGATTGATGATTTGATGAATGAATTAATGAGCGGATGTGTTGTTTGAAGATTTGTTTGAAAGATGGATGAATAAGGGGGCAGATGGGAGGATTGATTGATGGGTGCATCTTTGTCTTACCAAGTCAAATGACGCAAAATCAATTAATACCACTAATTTCTGATACAAATTCACTCTATACCACTCCACTTGAACGACATCACATGATGCATGTGACACATCATCATTTGACACTACTGAACAGTTGCAAGGACAGGACTTGACGGCATGGCATGATCTGATGGTGGACTGGCGTTTCATGAGAGCCAGACTGGCATCGAGGCAGGGGAAGATGATGGTGCAGGAGTACTTGATGAGTGATGGTGGGTGATGGTGGTTGATTTTGGTTGGTGGGTGATGTCGGATGGTGGGTGATGTCGGGGGGTGGCTAGTTGGTGGGTGGTTGAATGATGGTGGTAAATGATGGTGTGCGTACAAACTTCATATTTTTTATTCATTATGGCACTAATAGTAAATTTTAACTTTCATGAATCATTCAACTTTATCCACGGTTTCCTACCAGCAACATCCATCAACACTCTAACCATCTTATTCACTGAATTTTTCCATTATCATCACCACATTGAAACTCACACATTATCTTCTTCTTCCTCATCATTACCACAGTCAACCTTCCACACCTTAGTGTTCTCAATAAAAGACTCATTGAAAAACTGACTGAGGGCAAGGTTTGATGGCTTATGTGCCTCCCTAATACCTCCACTACCTTTGTGTCATTTCTTTGACTGATTCATACAATCACACATACTATCAGTAGCCAATGCAACAACACACCATTAATGTATTCACATCACTATTCTAGCCTATATTTCACGAGCATTTGTATTAATATAATAATAATGGATATATAAACAAATACATAAATAACTTAATCATTTTATTTAATAATAATAAATAAAAAAATCTATAAATAAATAAATAAATCTATAAATAAACAACAAGAATATTTAATTAAATGTTACGAAGCCTTCATGAAACCTTCAGGCCTTCAAGGACTACAGGGACTTTGTCATGAAGCACTGCCACACCCTCTCAATGTACGTGTATCTTACTTTCTTGGTCTTCCTTGACATCCCATGACTCCCTTCGACTTCACTTGACTTTAACTTCACTTGCATCCATTTATTCAATTGCATTAATTAACCTCCTTGCTTCAATATGTTCTCCCTTGTCGTTTTCTACACCTTGTTTCACCCAACCTTTCTAAAACACCAGTGACTCAACACCACAAAACCACGCTATAAAATTGAACAATAACATACAGGAAAACCTTTTAAAACCCCAGCACAACGATACACTACTCAACCACCACATTCCACCACAACCTCTCACCACAACTCTACCACAACCTTTCAATTACCACTCAATCACACATAACACCACTAAAAACAACACCAAAGCACAAACCACCTAACAACAAGCGACAACACCGCCAAATATTCACCCACAACCATCACCATCACAGGCACCCAGGCCTGCTGGAGCAACAGATCTTGATGCAGGACGAGGACAATAGCGTCAAGAGGCACGCCAGTGACAGCCTGCATGGGGTGCACCAGGTCTTCCTGTGGAGAAACAAGCATCTCTTCAACGACGCCTGCGTTCACACACTTCCCACCCCCTCTCAGGTGACCCCCTTATCTCGCATGCCTTCGTCTTTTCTTCTTATCTCTCCTTCCTTTCTTTCCACCTTTTCCCCCCTCCTTTTCATCTCCCATCATCCTTTGCTCATCTATTTTCCTTCTTATATCTTTTCTTCACAGTTTATTTTCTCATTTTTTTTTGCTTCATTTTTTTGTTCCCTCTCTCGTCACCTTCTTTTTCCTTTCTTCATTTTTCTTTTCTTTTTTCCGCCATCTACTTTTCTTTTTATTCATTCACCATCACACCTCCTTATCAATCACAGATTGCCACTTGCATGTGCCTCAGCAAGGACAACTCCCTATTGGCTGTCGGCTTCGATGATGTCATAATAAGAATTTACAACACAACCACTTTCCAGGCATGCGTCATGAAGTCTCCTAGTTAAATTATAATATAAATTCAAATAATATTCATAAACCAACAATAAAACAAAAATTTTATTAATTAAAAAATAATAATATTATTAATAATAATGTTGTGAAGATTTTTCCTTCTTTCACTAATATATTTTAAAAGTTGAAAAAACTTCACACTTTGGCACTTACGTCACCAGGTTACAGGCACGTTGATCGGACACAGTTCCGACGTCACGGACATGTGCTTCGTGGGGAGCAGGAGGTTGTGCAGTGCCTCGAAGGACAACACCTTGAGTCTGTGGGACGTGGACAGAAGTTACAGGTGGGCTGTCCTCCTGCATGCACCTCTTTCGCAAGACACCACAATACAAATACGAATAATATTTTAATGCCATTAACCTCGGTGAATATCGAAGCTTTCGCTTTAATTATACATAAATTTTCGAGAGGTTCGGGTGGAGATAATTAATTAGTCAAATCCACTTTTGAGACCTTCGTGATTAATTTATTCATTCATCTATTCATCCATCCATTACTTCATTCATTCATCCATCCGTTCGTCAACAATTCACTTGTTTCAAAACGTGAGTCATATTACTACCACCCCGACAACAGAGTGGCAGTGTTGAACAAGCACCAGAGGGCGGTGAGTGGGTGCGTGTGTGATGGTGCTGGTAGGGTGTTGGTGTCGGTAGGCTTGGACGCCAGGGCGTTGTTGTGGCACGGAGCCACTGGAGACTTCGAAGGCACCTTGGCCAGAGAGAACAGTGCCATCAACTGCGTCACTATGCACCCCGAAGCTAGGTTGGTAGTTTCAATGCTGTTGTTGTATGTTGTTAAAAATTATGGTTGGTGAATGTTGTTGTTTTTGTTGTTTTTGTTGTTGTTGTTGTTGTTGTTGTTGTTCCTTTTAAGCGTCTGAGGATGGTCTTCAGATGCGCTATGTTGTTGTTTTATGTTGCTGCTCAAGGTGTTTCATTGGTACAGTCAATGCTGGAAGTTGTTTCAACAGTTGAAAGAGTTGTTTTTGCACTCACACCTTTCTTCCATCCACCGTATCGCATCCATCAAACCTTATCACACCACTCTACATATAACTTACTTTATCACACCATCCCCCACCTATCTTGTACTCACATCATCTCACCTTCCCTCCCCTGCCAGGTTCGTCATTATTGGCCTTTGGAAGGGCACACTACACCTGTATGACCTGCTGGAAAGGAGCAGGAAGGCGGTCTTTAGAGGCCACGCCTACTCCATCACGTGTGTGTCCTTCGACCAATCAGGTACCTTTTCTCATTGTGTTTTGCCATGGTTTGATGGCATGATTATCCGTATAAGATTTATTATTATTATTTTTGTTACCATTTTCTTCCAAATTCTTTCATTTTTAATCGTAACCACTCATTTAACAAGTTGAAACTATCACCTCCACTCATCTACGCTACTTTCCAGGTGACTTTGTGACGTCAGCAGATTTGGCGGGAGAAGTTCGCACGTGGAATGTGGCGCACGGGTGCACGGTGAGCGGTGTGGTGGTCAAACAAGCGTGTGTTGGTAAAATTAAATGACTCACGGAATAATAATAGTAATAATAATAATATTAAAATTTTTATTTGTAAAGCGCCATCTTAATGCAACTGGAGCGCACATGAATGACTCACTGCAAGCACTGATGACGACACTTTTTCAACCACGTGTGAAGGTGAGTCAGTTCAAAGGTCACAACCAGCCAATCAAGCAGCTTTCCTTCTGCCAACACAACCTCATCACCGCTTCCGATGACTCACTCATCAAGGTAATTGTTTCAAAAACTCATCAACTTCTCCCACGTTGAACCTCTAAATCCAACTCTATCACACTTTGAATCTCTGACCCTTACTCTGAGCCCATTTCATTCTAACTCTAATATTGAAACTCTAATCTGAGGCTTACTTTGACATCAACACTAACCCTAACTCTAAGCCATTTCGGAAAAATTGGCCAGTTACGCAAAGACCTCTCAATCAAAATTGATTGACTACTAAATTTTTCTTTGGCAATCAGGTGTCATCAGGCAAAGCAGGGAGGTGCGTTGGAGTGGTGGGAGGAACGGGGGGTGTGGATGATGATGAGGAGGAGGAGGAGGAAGTGGCAGAGCGCAGGGCAACCTGCTTAAGCATTAGCCAACACAGTTCCTATCTGATGGTTGCCACAGGCTTCCATGACGGGCGTGTCAGCATGCACTCTTTCCACCCCGGTCACTCTCCTCAATTTTTCCATTTCTTTGCTTATTCATTCATTTTTTTGCTCATTCATCCATTCATTGGCTCATTCATCCATTCATTGGCTCATTCATCCATTCATTGGCTCATTCATCCATTCATTGGCTCATTCATCCATTCATTGGCTCATTCATCCATTCATTGGCTCATTCATCCATTCATTGGCTCATTCATCCATTCATTGGCTCATTCATCCATTCATTGGCTCATTCATCCATTCATTGGCTCATTCATTCATTCATTGGCTCATTCATCCATTCATTGGCTCATTCATCCATTCATTGGCTCATTCATCCATTCATTGACTCATTCATCCATTCATTGGCTCATTCATCCATTCATTGGCTCATTCATCCATTCATTGGCTCATTCATTCATTCATTGGCTCATTCATCCATTCATTGGCTCATTCATCCATTCATTGGCTCATTCATCCATTCATTGGCTCATTCATCCATTCATTGACTCATTCATCCATTCATTGGCTCATTCATCCATTCATTGGCTCATTCATCCATTCATTGGCTCATTCATCCATTCATTGGCTCATTCATCCATTCATTGGCTCATTCATCCATTCATTGGCTTATTCATCCATTCATTGGCTCATTCATCCATTCATTGGCTTATTCATCCATTCATTGGCTCATTCATCCATTCATTGGCTCATTCATTCATTCATTGGCTCATTCATCCATTCATTGGCTCATTCATTCATTCATTGACTCATTCATCCATTCATTGGCTCATTCATCCATTCATTGACTCATTCATCCATTCATTGACTCATTCATCCATTCATTGACTCATTCATCCATTCATTGGCTCATTCATCCATTCATTGGCTCATTCATCCATTCATTGGCTCATTCATCCATTCATTGGCTCATTCATCCATTCATTGACTCATTCATCCATTCATTGACTCATTCATCCATTCATTTATTAATTTTTCTATTTATTTATTTTTTATTCTTTTATTTTTCTATTCATTCATTCTTTATTTATTTCTTCCTTCACTAATTACTTCGTTCTATTATACATTTACCAACTCATTCAAAAGTTAACTTTTTGTTTCGAATCACTACTCGACCAATTACTCATACATCCAGTTGTTTATTCGCCATTCAAATCAACACCTCTTTTCTCCAACCACAGACGCCCTTCTGTGGAGCAAGAGGCTGACGACGACGGATGTGGCTGTTAGTAGCATCTCAATGGTGGAGGAGGGAGGGGGAAGCAAGAGGGGTGTGTTTGTTGGCAGGCAGGATGGCAGCATCTTTGTGAGTTTCAACTTCTACAACCATTTCCGTTTACTTTTTTTTTGTTTTTATTTATTCTTGTTTTGTACTTTTCACCGAGACAAATTGTATCACGTTTACGACATTCTCACGCACACCAACCTCTCACGCACACCAACATCTCACGCACACAACAGCTTCTTGATGCCTGCAAAGGCCACACAGAGCATCAGTTCCAGGCAGGCAGCTGCAGGATCAGTGCCATTGCAGTGGCCTACAGTGGATCCTCTAATGACTCTTCTCCCGCTTTTGCCATCTGCGCTTCTGACGACCGACTCGTGTACCTCTTTGACCTTTCCACTCTCCAGTGCCCCAGCCAACACAAGTACTTGGGAGCGGAGGAAGAAGAGAAGGGAAAAGAGGAAGAAGAGGAGGAGGAGGGAGAAAAGGAGAAGGAGGAAAAGGAGGAGAAAGAGGAAAAAGAGATTGAAGACATCACAACCACTCTAAGTCACCCCACACCACAATCACCATAGCTACTTATCACCACAGGAAGCAGCAGGCCTTTTTGAAGTTGTCAGCACACGAGGGCACAGTTTCCGGTGTGTGTGTGAGTCCCTCCCAACAACTCTTTGCTTCTGTGGGCTATGACATGGTGGGTGGAGGGGGGGGATGGAGGGTGGTGAGAGGATGGAGGGTGGTGAAAGGATGGAGAGTGAAGGGGAGTTGTTGGTTGTTTGGATAGATGTTGGGATGGATGGTGGAATGGTAGGTGGAAAATTGTGGAGTGAGGGTGTGAGGTGGGATCAATGTCGAACAAAGCTTGCAATGGTTTCAAACTTCTTCTTCACTGCCCCTCCCTTGTGATACAATTGTTCAAATGGCTTCTCATCATTCCACAATGCAAGTTCTCTACACCCCTCGTCACAGCAACTGGTGGTTTGGAGTCTCAAGGTGGCTGGTCACAAGGAACATGTGATGCATCACGCCCACTCTGATTGGCTCACCTGCTGTGCCTGGTCTACTCAGGAGGACTTCTTGGTGAGGATTAAAAGTGGAAAAGCTTTATTAATTAAAAATTTTGTCTGAATTTTTTTAGAAATTCTTCCATGGAAGATTCATGTAAATCCAATGTCTATTGAATTCTCCCATGCGATTAAGACGCACTGACTATTTGTATAAGGTCTATAATTATTTATTATTTACTATAATATAAGAGTGATGTCTATTGATTGTTTCTATAAGGTTACTGGATCGCTGGACTTCACGTTGAAGGTGTGGCAAGTTGAGGAGGGGGGCTTGGTGGAGAGGACAAGACTCACTGGACACCTGGCTTCTGTGTCTGCTGTGGACTACAAGGTGGCGTGATGTGGTGTGGTGTGGTGTGGCGTGGTGTGGTGTGGTGTGGTGTAGTGTGGTGTGGGGTGGTGTGGTATGGTGTGGTGTGGTGTGGTGTGGTGTGGTGTGGTGTAGTGTGGTGTGGTGTGGTGTGGTGTGGTGTGGTGTGGTGTGGTGTAGTGTGGTGTGAGGTGGTGTGGTATGGTGTGGTGTGGTGTGGTGTGGTGTGGTGTGGTGTGGTGTGGTGTGGTGTGGTGTGGTGTGGTGTGGTGTGGTGTGGTGTGGTGTGGTGTGGTGTGTTGTGTAGTGATGTGTTGTGGTGTGGTGCGGTGTGATGCACTGTAGCGAGGTGTTGTGGTTAAGTTAAAATAGGTGTTTTGGTAGATTGCATCCGTCCATGCACCACCACCACACGTCAGTTTGGCTGCATTGTTTCGTGCAGCACCAATGGAGAGCTCAAGGTTTGGTCTCACAAGGTACGCCATTTCGACTCACATTCATACGTCACTGAATTGTATTTCAAATGAACAATTCAATTAAAATTAATTAATTAATAATAAATAAATAATAATAAATTTAATTAAAATTAATTAATTAATTAAATACCTTGTTCGGTTTCATTTCATTCCGCTTAGCTTCAATTTTTATTTTTTAGAAAGATGTCAATTAATCTTCTGCACCCGCCACAGGGCGTTTTGATCACCAGCATTCAGAGCCACAAGCAACGCTGCAATGACGTTGGCCTTCTGGTGCACCTCCATCAAGGTGCTCTTCCTCTTTCTTCTTCCCCTATCTCTCTTTTTGACTCCCTTCTCTGTTGTTTATCTTTCTTGCTGCTGCCTTCTTATTGTTGATCCATTTATTTTCCATTTTTTATTTATTTTGGAAGTTTGTTTAGCTTTTATTGTTTTGATAATGCGCTCAGAAAATTTATTTGTTAATACAATTAAGTGAAACTTACTAAGAAATCTATTTTATTAATAAATCCAAGTTGTGAAGCGCCAAGGCAAGCAACCAAGCTAATATTCCTCTATCAATTTTAAAACAGAAGGAAATTCAAAAAAGCCGGTGGGGAATCAAAATTCTACAGAAAATGATGGAGGAAAGGAGGATGATGAAAAAGAGTATGAAGGAAAAGTTACGAAAAAGAAGGAGAAGGGGGAGGAAGGAGAAGATGATGACGAGAAAGAAAGTATGGATGAGGATGAAGAAGAGATTAGTAGTGAGTTTGAGAAAGGCAAAGAGGTTGAAAAGAAGAGGAGAAAGAAGGAGGTGCAGAAGAGGGGAGTGAAGGATATTTATGTGGTCACCTGCTCCGACGACTCAAGCACCAAGCTCTGGAAGCCCCTCGAGGTGCCTCGGTGTGCTCTCATGTGGTCTCATGTGCTCTCATGTGCTCTCATGTGCTCTCTTGTAGTCTCACGTGCTTTCATTTGGCGTTCATGTCACTTGCAATCAACCAGTCATACTTCTTCGCCACCTTACAGAGCGAAGAGAAGGCCACTCTGATTGGTCACGTGGGAGGAGTGACGTCACTGGTGGCTGGCATGGAAGGTCTCGTGTGTTCTGGAGGGGAGGATGGGTGTCTGAAGGTGTGGCGGGTGATGGAACAGGTCGGAAGGGCAGCAAGGAACTCCGTCGACGCCGTGGCCGTCGCTTCGAATCCTTCTAAGTCCATCGCTTGTGTCGCTTACAGGTGAGAACTTTCAAAACACAAATCCACCAAACTTTGATTTCTCACACACAGTCACATTTACCACACCATGGAATGCTTCTTTTGCAATAAGAACCCCTTACTAATGTACCATCAGCAACGGAGGTTTGACCTTCTGGAGCGAGAGGAGGAGGGAGTGTGGTGGCGTGGAGTACGTGAGCAAGGAGTTCCAGGTAGCCTCTTTGTGCAGTTCTGCTTGTGATTCACTAAGTCACTCTATTGAAAAAGTATCGCCTACTGTTTTGTAACGAATCATTGACCTTCATCGTTGTTTCTCCCCTTCTGGTCTTCTTCCTCCTTTTTCTTTTAAGTTGCTTTATTCTTTTTCCAAATATTTTCTTTCATTGTTCTTTTTCATTCTCTTCTCATTTTTTTTCTTTTTTTCAATTCTTTTTTTATTTTATTTTTTCTGTTCTTTTCTTTTTCCGCTTTTTCCTTCTTTCCATCTTTTCATCCATCACCACCCAGGTCTGCAATGAGGCCATAACAGCAGTCATTTTCATCGACGACAATTTCATCCTCATCTCCACAGCACGCAAAAGACTTCTCTTCTTCAGACTCCACCACAAGAAATCAGATTCATTCGCTATCGAGTGAGCACCACCACTTTCACCACACTCTTCGCTGCCTTTCATTGCATTCTCATTCATTTTCACCCTTACATTTTCATCCAATCCCGTTTGTTTTCCATCACCTTTTTTGTTTTCTTTTTTATTTTTACTTTTTTCTTTCTATCCTCATTCATCCTCCTACAATCTTCCCCACCCTAGATCACCCTCATTTTCCTCTTCTCCCATCCTCCCTTCTTCTTTCCAGCTTCTTGTGGGCTGAGACGACACGAGAACTATTGACGAGTCTCACGATGCTGCAGAAGAGCACTTTCACGGTTGAGATGGGGGAATTGAGGTGCATGGGCGTGGTGGCTGGCACAGGACCCTCAGGAAAGGTGTTGGTGATGAGATTGCAAGCCGTCACTGTGCAAATCTCCACCTTGAAGTGAGAAGTTGCATCTTTCTCTTACAATGGTTTTCTAGCGGCTTCGAAATACCTCGGGTTCAACGCTATTATGATAATATTCTTATTTGTATCGCATTTCATAGTAGCAACATCTGTCTGATACGGTGAGTTGCGAGCCACCAACATACCTCTCTGGCACGAGGTCCTTTGGTGGCGCTCAGTGAAGCTCCTTCCATCTGCAGGACACAGAACAACAACAGCCACCTCCTCTCTTCCACCAACTGCTTTTCCTACAACTCCTTCCTTGTCATCAGTGGCTCTACAGGCAACAACGTCGTCTGCTTCCTGCGCCACGAGGCCGACCTCAACGTCAGTGCACGTATTGCCCCTTAAATTAAACTTATTTAAATTGAACTTATTTACATTAAATAATTTAAAAAATTTTCATTTAAAGTTATTTTTTTTATTATTCCCATTTAATTAATTTCTTTTAAATTAATTTTTTTTTAATTAATCTCGGTTAAATTAATTCCTATTAATATTTTCTTAATGCTGTTGAAGTATACTTTAACTCTTTAACTTTAACTCTACAAAGTGTCTTTCAGTCAAAAAATCATTTTTCTAACTCCGAGCTGTGTATACCTGTTTGAGAGCTTTTGAATGTCATCACAGAATATGGTGGAAAGGATGGTAACCCTGGAGACAAAAGAGTGGATGTGCAGTGTGGGGGCAGGAGAGATAGGTGTGTGTTTGGGGGATGTAGAAGGAAGGGTGTGGATGTATGGAGTTACGGAAAGAGGCAAAGGAGGCAAAGGCGGCCCAGGGGGTGACTTGAAAGAATGCTTGCAGCCCAAGCTGGTCTTCAAGGTTTGTTTGTTTTTTATTTGTTTTATTGCAGCCTCTTATAAGCCATTGGTTTTTGGTTGATTTAACCCGTAAATCTTACGAGAGAATCTCTCACAGGCGCATGAGAAGCGGGTGTTGAGCCTGTTGGTGGTGGGTTCGTTGTTGTTGACTGCCTCTGAGGATCTGTATGTCAAGGCATGGGACATGGAAAACAACAAACAGGTTGTTGACATTGTGGTTGTTGTTGTACCGTTATTTCGAGTGTTTTACTGCTGTTGTGGTTGCTGTTGCCGTTATTGTTGTGGTATTGTAACGGGAAATAACCTTAACGTTGCTTGTTACACAGCTGGGTCAGTTTGAGGGCGTTTCTCCGGTCACTGGCATGGCGCTGTTGGGAGGGCAAGAGGGGCGGGTGACTGTGGTGTGCTCCTCCAGGTCTGCATGCTCCTTCGTGTTGCAGTGGATCAAGTAAGCTGCAAGTCTCTTACAGAATCGGAATTCAACAATAGCATTCTTGACTTTGATTGTTTAAAAATACTTTATACTTGTGCTTTCTTTCATGACCACTGACCTTTCCAGCTAGCTTTCTTTTCTAGACATACCGGTACATGATTTTGATAGATTTCGATCTTCAATGTCGCCATCGCCTGTTACGATGAGAAATATACGGATTATTCGATATTTTTTTCTGAATAAAATGTAGTAGTTGGTCCGGTAAGGAATGATTTACGACCACGTTTAATTTCTGTTGCCTTCTGGTGCGAGAGTTTTCAGACCAAACATCAAATATGAATCCTTCATAAACAAGCAATTTCACATCATGGAATTGTAACCTGCACATAAAACAGGTTCTTGGACTATGTCACTACACGGTTTTCCAGCCAATAACATGTTTGCGACACCCATGCGAGCGTTGCGTGTAACTGTTGCACAAGGTGTTGCATGAGAGTTCTGCTCGAAGCCCTAATCTGATATGGTCTCAGTTACTCATTGATTTGTCCATTTCTAAATACTTTGAGGTTTTCACAGTACTTGAATACTTGGAGGATCTTTGAAGGTTAAAAAACCTGTGGCCTTGAAGCTTTCCTGGTAAATGCTTTTATAATATTATTCGTACTTGTATTGTGCTGTACAGAGTAGAAATATCCAATACAGGAACCTTACGACTGCATTGTCAAGCATGCAAGCAATAAAAGAAACTTCAATGAAGCTGTTGTCAAATTAATCGTTCAAAAAATCATTAAAAACTTGTAACCTTTTTTTTGTGTTTTCGGTTAAATGACAAGCATATCTTAACGAGGCTGTGGGCTTTTTATTGTGCGCTTGAGTGGCGATGGAGTTCTTATCAGTTTGTTAGTGCAGTAAACCCACCATCAACTTTTCTTCCTCCGCATTACTTTCGTGCAAGGCTTTGTTCCTTGCAAAAGTGCATGCGTTGGACAGAAATTTAATTTTGAGTGAGTGTTGTCTTGTTGTTCGTAGGCGGATGTCAATTAAAAGTGCAAGATAAATTTCTCAGCGAAGTCTCTCGGGATGTTGTTTGGCATGACGAACACACCCCCGGTGCATCTTTCATGCAGCTAGCTGCACCAAACGACGCAGGCACGTAGGGTGGAGAAAAGGAGGAGCTCACAAGGGTCTTCAAAACCTCCTTCTGCCCCTCCATTCTTCAAACGAGGCCGTTGTATACCAGCCGACTGCGTTTGATGGCCAACGTGGCAGTTTGATGATGGCGAAAGTGTACGAGCGTTATTGGAGTGCTTTGTTCTTCTGTTATTTCATGTTCGCGCTGGATGGGTGAACAGTCGCTACGAACGTTGAACCACGTCTCATGTGCTTGTTGTCTACTCTTTCAGAAAAGCAGCTGCAAAAGGGAAGCTACCAATAAGCCTTCGTATGATCTCAATGGTATCTTTCATCTGCGAAAGATTTTTTATTTCTACCATTTTTCATTTAGTTGCTATTCAGAGCCGGTGTGCGGTTCACTTTGAAGCCGTTAGACGAAAGGCGTGATGAGACATGAAAGGAGGCGAGCGAGAAAAGTGTTTGAGAAGTTTATTCATGCTGACATCAATGGCGGCTGAGAGACCTATCACAAGTAATAGCGAATAATTTACAAATATAAGTATCGTGACTTACGAAAAAATAACACTCGGAAATACTTTCCAACAAAAGCACGTTTTTGAAGACGACCATTAAGCGTTTGAGCGCACTACATGGAATCTAACTGGATGAGGTGGATACCGTTTGGTGGAACAAATGTATTCATCAACTGCTTTCAAGCAAGAAAGAACCTTTTCTGTGCGCATGCGTTCAAGTTTTTGATTCTTCGCTCTTTATAATTAATTTTACATAATTAACTCAAGGCAAGAACTTTTTGTTATATTGAAATGTGCTAGTTATCAACTTGCAACCACAAATTCAGTTATACTTCAAAAAGAGTTGATTATTTTTTCGTTTTCTTTTGCAAAACTGGAAACAATTTTGGCATGTGAGGATACGGATGAAAGCTTTCCTGAACGAGAGGTTGAAGACGGTGTAGATGATGGGGTTGATGAGGCTGGAGGTGTAGCCGAGCCACAGGACGTACTTGAAGAAACTTTCGTCGATGTTGCACTCGGGACACACGCCCATGGCGAAGTTGACGCAAAAGAAGGCTAGCCAGCAGAATACGAACATGGCGAACATCAGACCCAACACTTTGACGGCTTTGCGTTCGTTGGTGACGCTTTTGGAAGTGCATGAGTGTACTGATGTGGGAGTGGTTGTCTTGTTGTTGTCCCTCCTGACGCCTCGGAAGGACACTTGGTGCCACAGACTCTTCTCGCTTGAGAGGCTTCTAGAAAAGACACCTCTGGAGGCCACCTGCAAATGCTTTTCACTCTTTTTGCCGACCGCTGGAGGCGTGACGTGTTCGTTGGTACAGAGGGATTTAGAAAGAGGTTCAGAGAAATAGCAGACTTTAATCTTCGGACCGAAATTAGAATGACAAGTGGAGTTCAAGTTGCCGAGCGCACTATTGTTCGCGTCACGTTTCGAGGCGGGGCTGGAGTGGTCACGTGACGGCTTTGTGAAGTCATCGTTGGAGGAGGCGTCAGTGAGACTGCTGAGGGACGACTTGAACTGGTACTTGTGGATGAGGTGCTGCAGGCTCTTCTGCTGCTGTCTGAGCAGGTCCTTCAGGCTGTTCCTGTGCTGGAAGACGTGCGGGTGTTGCAACATCATCTTGGAAATGTCTTTCTCGTCACTTTTGTCTTTTAACTCGTCTGCAGAATCACATTTCTCCTCTTCGAAGTTGTTCTGTCGCTGCAGCTTGAAGGGACCTTTCAGCGCTTGAGTTGCGGCTTTTGATGAATTTTCTGTCTTTGTGATGTCGGTTATTTTTTTGTGTTCGCTTTTCGACCTTGTTTTCAAGGCATCCCTGGTTATTTGATCAGATTCCACTCGAGTGCTGGCCGAATTGCTTTTCGTTAACTTTGAACTTTTAATACCGGATTTATTCGACGCAAAGTCTTTGTTTTTTGAAAATTCGATCGAACCCTTCTGACCGTTATTTGGTTGAATTCCTTGGGGCTGCAACTCGTGTGAGGACGTTGTTGAAGAGAATGTGGACGTTGTTGGATGTTTGGTTGTGCATGTGGTAGGATGTTTCAAGGTCACCAACAGATTCTTCTTAATGGCTGTTTTCTTTGTGACTGGGGCAATCGTGGCTGATGAGTTGCCTTCTCTTGCACGTCCATGCTGCAAAGTGCCTGCAAGCCTCACGGGACGCTCTGCGTCATAATGCAGCAATAAAGTATGCTCACTACTTTGACTTTTCCGACCAGCTAATATGCTTTTATCATTGTCATTCCGTTTGTGGCGCTCTTCAGAGTTCACTTCAAACGATGCAGTGACGTTGTCAATAATATCGACTGTCTGCCCGTCTCCATTGTTTGTTGCTTTGGTGCTTTGCTGAATGCCAGAAGTGTTTGCTCTGAAGTCTGAACCATACACGTGCATTTTGTTGTTTTTAGTGGTGTTGTTGTTGTTGTTGTTAAGAGGGGTGGTGTTGTTGCTGTTGCTGCTGTTGCTGTGATAAGCGTGTTGTTGAGATTGGCTGGTGGATGCACCTTTATCTTGCCTGCCCTCCTTCCCCTCCACCTTGCTCCTTTTTTTCAGGTTGCCATGGTGCCTCAGCAGGTGTTCGGTCAGCACTTTTGGAGGCTTTCGCTTTACTTGGTAGTAACAGATACTGGCTTGGAAGTTGTTGCTTGGCAGTTTGTCGTCGAAGGATTTGTTGCACGGTGAAGGAGTTTTGTGCAGGTTGTCAAGCTTGCACGAGTTTTTGAAAGAGGAGCCAAAATCGGAGTTGCGATAGCTGCTTTCCTCTCTTTCCACATCGTTTCTGGAAGCCTTCAACGGCCATTTTTCTCGTCCTTGTAGCTTCTTCCTTGACAGGGACCTACGCAGACCACCACTGTTTTCAATCTCAGATGCCTTTTGACGCAGAAGTTTGATGGTGAGTGAGTAGGTGATCAGCATCACCATCAAAGGCAGGAAGAAAGCTGCAATTGAACCGTACACCAGAAAGTTCGGGTTCGAAATTATGCATAAAGGCTTTGAGTTGAGAATGTCGGCGGGTCTAAAAATAGCGAGTACAGCGAGTGGTGAAGAGATGGAGATGGCGAAGGCCCACACGGCGAGGATGCGGGCAGCGACTGACCACTTTGAGCGGTGTCTGATGGACAGGGGATCTCTGATGCACTTGAACCTGTCCAGGGAGATGATGCACATGTGCATGATAGACGAGGTACACATAGTGACGTCAGCCATCTGCCATACTGCGCATGTCACCAGCCCGAAGGGCCAGAAACCTGTGTGGTGATGATGAGTTCACTGCCGAGGCTGCTTGAGAAAATGTGTGTTTCTGGGTATTTGTGACTTAGGGTGAATCATTGAAACTAATTAAAGTGTCTTATTTACCAAATAAATCAACATTTTGTTTTTGTAAAGGGTATAAGGCACCTCCATCATGTTAATAGGCCCATTAAACTGCCTAGCGTCCCCGTGGTGCATGCGAATGTACTTCTTGGATTTGTGCCATGAGTACGTGCAAATGCTTCTGTTAACATCATGACCAAGAAATTAAGGTTGAAATATTGAAGGTTGAGAGGGCTGTGATGAAGGAAAAAAAAAGAAATAATAACGATAAGAAAATAAAGAATAGAAAAAAAGAAAATGTGCTATTAGTGGAATTGACATGAAATGGAGCGGTGAGATTGAATTTGCAGCCTTAGTTCGGCTTAGTTGAGTGGCTTGGGTGGTGTGAGTTTTGGAGCAGCATAACGAACTGAAGCCTTGTTTGATTAATCACTTGTATGAATACGCCAAAAAGAAGCATTAAGTATGCGAAAGAATAAGCAGTGTTGTACCTTCGCCATTAACGAAGACTTCATTAATTAGAAATGAAGAGTAATGGTATTGGCGTAGATTGCTTTAGGAAACAGTCAAAAAAAAATAGAAAAAAAAATTAGTAAAAAAATTTCTAATTATTTTTTTTCTCAAAAATTCGTAACAGGCGAGTGAGATGAGGAGGTGGGTGTATTGGTAGCAGTGCCGCTTCGTGAATAAATCTTTGTATCTTGCAATGCTTTCGAGTGTATCGAAATTTGCAGACTTTAATGGGGCAACGCTTTGAAAGCGAGATAACAACGGCCTGACGTCCTTCCTCCATAACTCTCCCCACATACCCCTCACCACCTGCCTCCTCTCAACTAACCAAACCTTTCATACACCCACCGAAAGTTTTTTCAGCACACAAACTTTTATTTAAATAGTTACTTAATGTGAGTTTTATATGGTCTTTTATAGAGATGTCCCAAGGAGATTGAGAACTTATGTGGCCGTATTCAGAACGCTTAGTTTTTATTGCATTTCTACATTCCCTCATTTCACCTCCCTCACTCCCACACTCAAAAATATTCAAGCTTTGAGGAGCCAATGAAAATCTTTATCAACTGCCCGCCACACCACGTTTTGGTCATTATGACTGAGACGCCTTTCTTGCAGTCGCACACGCCACTGAGTTTATAATAGGTTTTTTCATACATTCCGTTTTATATTTATATTTATTTTTTTATTAGATCATATAGAATTATATATTCTAAAAGTTTGCCTAGAATACCTTCCAGATAAGCAGTTCTTCTATGAAGGTAGCTTGAGCACAGTCTTTCTATACTTTCACAAATCAAGGCAATTTGCCGCTTGAGGAGCCTATATAAATCACTCATCGTTCCAGATCATTCTCCCAATTCTCCACATGCTTCGCAACGCCTCTCGATATGTTTTCGTTCGACGAAGCTGAATTCGTGTTGAACAATGCCGAATGTAAAACAACAGCCAACTCCAGGATTGATTTTTTTACATATTCTGATAGTCAAATGTTGAAACGATCTTTGTGTTATATTAATTGAAAATTAATCAATATTCATTA
>OX387248.1:10903175-10913175 GCA_947562095.1 Branchellion lobata | reverse complement strand
TGCCTTCAATCATCTCTTCCACGTCACCAGGCCATGAAGGTATTGAACCGACATACAACTCAGCGAGTTGTGTTGTTTTTGTGTTCTTAATTATAAAACAATGTTTAAAAAAAGAAAAAAACTCGTAAGATCTCTTATATTCTGCATTCACGTTCACTCTTTCTCAAGGTGTTGCCGAGATGGTGTTAACATTATCACTCACTTCTTCGGAATTCCTCGACTAAAGGCTATTAAAATCAAGTTACTGAAAGGTTTTGAGGCACTCGTATGCCCTGCAAGCACCATTCAAACTCTCAATTGGACTCAGTTTATACCCAAAACTTGACACCATTTCCATTCAACACAGCTTCTGTCAAAATTTTTCTTATTTTAGAAGAGAAAATGACGATAAAGTCGATAATGTGTGAACTTTTAAAGTTATTAAAACTTCCAGTATCTTTAAACTTTCATTAACTTATACTTGAAACTTGAAATTGAAAAATAATTAATACTAATATAGAAAAAATAACAGTGAAAACAACCGATGAAACGGTCATACATGTTTGCACGCAACGCTAGCAACCATGGTAACCTGGAATAAAAAGCTATTTCAATTGTTACCTTCCTAACAACAACAAAATTGGAAAGCTTTTGGGGACCCTATGGCTATGAACAATGTAAAAGTGAAAAAAAATTACACAGTTTAAAACAATGAAGCACTATACCTCAGTTTTTTAACTTTACAAAGTTCTTTTATATTGTCAATTTATCTTCCCGAAGCTGTGTTTGCGGAGGTGGGTGATAAATCATGCCTACCACGCAAAGAGGAAGCATGAAATGGTCGCAAGAGGTTGTCATTATGAACAGGATTAAGTTCGCCACGCTGCCAATTATGTTCCTTGTGAACATTTGGACCACCACTACGTACATCGTAGATACTTTGTACAGCAATTTTGTTTTTTTGTAAGCTTTCCAGCCACCCTTCCACTTTCAAACTTCTTGCTCCACTAGAGCCATTCAACACTTGGCTACCTTGACGGTGAAGTGTGAAGAGATGTCGCAATGAAGTGGAAGAACCCATTTGCAGGCGTTGAAAGGTCAATCAGCACCTTTCTCAAATATTTTTTCTCTGACCAAAATTTGTGGAAAAGTTTTATAGTCTGGAAATACATTGAGAACCGTGTTGAGATTGAATAGCTCACAGTGCGTGTGCAGCTTTCATTCATGCCTTTTGATTCGGCGATTAATTATAATGGAGCCTGCAATGACCCACAACCTTTGAGTTCACGCCAGGATGGTGATGAATAGTACCTCGTTTTGTAACTATTTCCTTGCAGCCACTGTAAGGTTTGAGCTATATTTATAACTATATATAATTAATTCTACACTTTTTCTTTGTCTTTTGACATTAATCGTATACTTTATTACTCGTATCAGAGCCAACACACACACACACACACACACACACACACACACACACACACACACACACACACACACACACACACACACACACACACAATTTGATGTAAAATTATGTTTAGTTTTTCTGAATTTGTTTCTTCTCATTTCTTATGTTCATAGAAATTCTTTTCAAATGTGGGGGATAAAAACTAGCCGGAAAAATAATTTTATTCTCGAAACCTTTTCTAATCAACCCTCGCAACACTCGCCTCTTTACTTTTTTCATTACTTATTCCATCGGATTCCCCGATTTTTGATTACTTTAAAAATAAAAACATTCTAAAATTTTCAATTTCACTTTTAATCAAAGCCGACGTGTTTTGGGGCCCTTTTACGAGTAATTATTCTGGCAAGTATTATGATCGACTCCGTTATCTTCTTCTTTTTTTTCTTTTTTTTTCTTTTTTTGTTTTTTGTTTTTTTTTTCTGCTTAAAAAATACCCACAAAAGGTTTTAAAAACTATTTTTCAATTTCTCACGTTTCCACACGCCACACACTTTGAAACTCCTACCTTGTTTGATTTTATGCTTCAAAAAGTCGCCAAGAATTTGCATTTAGGCATTTCAAAAGATGACGAAAAGTATCAAAAATGATTACCGTTTCGAAAGTAAAAAAAAATTTGAATATACGCATTAAAAAGAAATTAATTCAAAAACAACCACTCAAGAAATTTGGAAATTTGCCATAATTTCTCAAAGAGGAAATGCAGAATGGAAGAAGATAGAGGAAGAAGAAAATGAGAAAAATTAGGGAGAAATAGGATGATGATGAAGAAAAATAAAAACGGATAAAGGAAAAAAAAAAGAGGAGAATAAAGAGGAGGAAAAGGAGGAAGAGGTGGAGGAGGAGGTGGAGGAGGAGGTGGAGGAGGAGGAGGAGGAGGAGGAGGAGGAGGAGGAGGAGGAGGAGGAGGAGGAGGAGGAGGAGGAGGAGGAGGAGGAGGAGGAGGAGGAGGAGGAGGAGGAGGAGGAGGAGGAGGAGGAGGAGGAGGAGGAGGAGGAGGAGGAGGAGGAGGAGGAGGAGGAGGAGGAGGAGGAGGAGGAGGAGGAGGAGGAGGAGGAGGAGGAGGAGGAGGAGGAGGAGGAGGAGGAGGAGGAGGAGGAGGAGGAGGAGGAGGAGGAGGAGGAGGAGGAGGAGGAGGAGGAGGAGGAGGAGGAGGAGGAGGAGGAGGAGAAGGAGGAAGAGGAGAAGGAGGAGGAGGAGGAGGAGGAGGAGGAGGAGGAGGAGGAGGAGGAGGAGGAGGAGGAGGAGGAGGAGGAGGAGGAGGAGGAGGAGGAGGAGAAGGAGGAGGAGAAGGAGGAAGAGGAGGAAGAGGAGGAGGAGGAGGAGGAGGAGGAGAAGGAGGAGGAGGAGGAAGAAGAAGAAGAGGAGGAGGAGGAGGAGGAGGAGGAGGAGGAGGAGGAGGAGGAGGAGGAGGAGGAGGAGGAAGAAGAGTAAGAAGAGGAGGAGGAGAAGGAAAGAGAAAAGTGATGAAAGAGAAGAAGTTAGGTGAGGAAATAAGAAGAAGAAGAAGAATGAAAAAGCAGTGCCAGAGCGATGAGTGGAATTATTCAAGAAGTGTTCTCTTATTGAGGCCTCAGTAAATAAATCAAGCAGCTGTGAGCTCTGAAGAGATTCATTGTGGCGAGGAAGAATTCGAGATAAAAAAATTATTAGAGAAGCCGTCTGTGGCCAAATAGTAAGCTTGCTACGTTGTAATGACTGAAGCACAGAATAAGATTCCCGACTAAACTTTTTGAGTTTTTAAATCTCTCAACAAAAAAATAGACGTCCTGCTGGTGTGCTTTAGTCATTTATGGGCCCTGCAACCAGTAAAACTGTGCTCCTTGTACTTGAAAAAGAAGGATAGGTCTGTAGATGCAAATTAATCCAAAGGCTCCAACAGTGTATGAATGTTCGTTGGAGGTTTTACATTGTTGTTTGCTTAAAAAATCGTGTGCGTAGGCCAATAAATTTCCTAAGTTTATAAGAATAACAATATGAATAATAAAGATTGAAAAAATGAAAACAAATAATAAGAAGAAAATTAATAATAAATCTGGTATGCAAAGTAAGCAGCTGAGCGCTCAGAATATCAGAGTATGAATGAGTATCTCGGTTGTAAAGTATTTGTTATCGTGTGAAATGAAAAGTAAACCGGTTAATTTAAATTTTTATTTTCTAACACTCAAACAAAAATCAATAAAAAAGCGCCGTCGTTTTGCGGTTCGGAAAGTAACTCTTGCGAGGGTTTAATTTTTTTGAAGGAAGGAAAGTTGATGATGTCGATTAAGTTCGAAGAGATTCCGAGAGCTGGACATTTTATGGCACCAACAACTGATAAATGGCCCTTCCAAACGATCGCATGCTGTTATTCGTGCCATGTTCGTTGCAGGACGTTGTCGTTGTTGCTGCTACCGTTGAGGATATTATCGTTGAAGTTGTTACTGTTGCAGCTGTTATTGTTGCAATTATTATTGTTGCAGCTGTTATTGTTTCATCGGTTATCGTTTCGGCTGTTTTCTGTCGTTGCAGAAGGCATCCTAGACCGATCAATAGAAGAAATTGAAAAAAAAGGAACAACACGCAAAAATGTAAAATTTTTAAAAAGACGTTAAATTTAAAAAAAGATGTGAAATAAAAGAGAATTTATTTTAAAATAAACACACTATGTAGAGGTATGCAGGAGAAACAAGGCATTTATGACGCTACTTCTACGAAATCTTGCTAGTGCCTCGTGCGATGATTAGACTAACCACATATTGGAAACTTGGCATTTGTTAATAAACATTTACAAATGTCTGATGCCTATTAATTCTTTGGGGGTTTGTATGTTCGTCTTTTTTGTGGAAAAGTTCGTATGTTTGACTTTGTGCGTTTGCACCAATGTTACTCTAGTTTCATGCGCAGTAGCTTAATTTAATAGGTGGCTTAATTTTCGTGCAGGTGTAAATTGTATATTTTTGGTTAAATAATTCTTCATTAAAGGCTTGTATGATTTAAACGATCTAAAGTGATGTTGATGTAGTGGCAAGAGTGATGTAATTTAAAAAATAGAAAAAAATTTTTGACTTTTTTTCGGTTAATGCGAAAGCTTTTTTGGCGTGAGATACTCGGAGGCTAAGCTGGAAGTTGTTACGTATGCTTGCAAAAAACTGGTTAAGGAGGCAATTAAGATTCAATTTCTTTCAACCTTAAACTCCATTAAAAGCTTTGACGCTTTGAAGCTCTTCATGAAAAGATGATTGAATATGAACGAACTAACTCACCCAGGCTCACTCTTATCATGCCAAGAGCAAGGATCAGGTGTCTACGAAATAATTATCTGCCACTCATTCGTATGTTTTCGAAATATTGTTGTTGCAAGAGGAAAGGCAAATGAAAATGGGATGCCTGCATACGTGATCAAAGTCCATGAGATGAAAGGCAGTGTGGGTTGTTCGGAAATATGGAGGTCTGATCATATTACTGAGGTCATTCAACTCACACTGTAATGTGGAAGTTAATTTCTTTAGAACTTTTTTTAAACTGCTGAAATTGGTGGAGATTCAATCGAGAATGATTGATTTGAGATGGTCACGTGTGTAATGTGGTATGCCTCTACGACACTTTGCAGCTTCCTCGCAGTGATATGCACTTTGTAAACATTTCGTAATAGCCTCGCAACATGATTTTGCTTTTGCAAAGAACGAAACAGATCATAAAGCACATGGGTGAATGACTGAATCGAACAAAAAACAACGAAGTAGCACGCCACCGCCACAAAGGCAACCTGGTGGGCATGGACAATGGATTGATGGAAACAGACGTCAGGAGACTGGTGTATGTGTTTGTGTGTGTGTGTGTGTGTGTGTGTGTGTGTGTGTGTGTGTGTGTGTGTGTGTGTGTGTGTGTGTGTGTGTGTGTGTGTGTGTATGTGTGTGTGTGTGTGTGTGTGTGTGTGTGTGTGTGTGTGTGTGTGTGTGTGTGTGTGTGTGTGTGTGTGTGTGTGTGTGTGTGTGTGTGTGTGTGTGTGTGTGTATGTGTGCGTGTGCGTGCATACGTACGTGCGTGTGTGCGTGCATACGTACGTGCGTGTGTGCGTGCGTAAGTACGTACGTGCGTGCGTGCGTGGGTGTGTGTGTTAATGTGTTTGTGTGAGTGGATGTCCTTTATTTGAATGTGGCTGCTTTCAAGGAATGTGGTAGAAGGGACTGAATGGGAATGGTTTCTAGGGGGGAGGGGGGAAACAAAAGTGTTTTGGTAGAAGTGTTGTGATGACAAGTGATGTTTTGAAGAAAAGGTTGCTGTGGTGAGAAGGCGTTGTATTGCACGCCGTGATTTCTTCGTGTCGGACTTAAACTTACCTAACTGAATTTTTCAATTCTTCCGTTCAAATCAACATTCTTTTCATTTCCTGTGAAACTTTCTACAGTTTCACGAAGTCTTAATTTACTTTTTTAATTCTACCGTAAAGCCATGGACCCACAAGCCTCCAACCCCACATTCCATCGGTTCATGACTTGTTGGTAGTGAGAAGACACAATTTTATTCATGGGGGACAGGTTTTCGCGTTGATGTACCAAGTGGTTTTCGCGTTGATGTACCAAGTGAATATGTTATCATTAAACGGTGTGTTTATCAGATGTATATAGATATATATATGTAAGATTTATGTAGAATTGTTCTAGTGCAATAGACGACAGCTGAATCTGACACATAAGGTAGGGCAACGAAGTTTATGATAAAGTCGTTATAACTTAATGTTCTCTTTAGTGGTGTGATTTTTTTTAGATTTTTATTGTAACCTCGCCTTTAGTGACAATTTTTATCGTCCTACATTCTGAGCTCACTCTAAGTATTGCTTGAAACTTCGGAGTTTCAATTCTTAATGTTGTTCACCGAAGTGGTCTCGACGACGTTTGCCAGCTTTTTTTTATTTTTAATACTTCAACAAAAAGATAAAAATACTCAAGTAGGTTGAATGTTCGGAATCTTCATCATATTTACTCGCGTTTGCTAAGTCAACAAACTGCCTCGAAGGATCAACTTTGAGTTCCTCAATGGCTTTCTAGACAATTGAATTCCACAATCGAAAAAGTTTGATTGCAAGTTTTGCTCGGTCCTGAGGCCTAACCTGCGCGGCCTTGGTCGTGCAGAGTAATGAATGAGTAATAAAAATTATTACATAGGGCTAAGTTCGTTGGTGGAAATGAATATTTATGCAGTAGAGGAGCACCATAGAATGCACTGGCTTCACAATGATTGGCCCATGAGTCAGCGTCTTGGCGTATGCAATGTTTGCCATGATTGCTGCATTGTCACACACGTCGCATGCTCTAATGGCGTCTATTCAGCGCTCTGAAGACTGTTCTGGAATTCACTGAAGATCATCCTGCTATTTCTTGCTTTTCCAAACATCCCAAACTTGTGTATGAAGGGTGTTTGAGGGGTGCTATTGGATCTACATTCACAACTAGGGATAGTTGATAGGGATAGCTCCCGCGGCAGGCCCACAACAGGCCGTCGTTTGATCTTCAAGACCTTCTGGCTCTAAACTGTCCAAATCAATCACTGACTGATTTTTAAATGTTACTCAAAGGAATGGCATACTCTACTGTGGCTGTCTGTTAAATCATGTGTCGACATGTTTTCTTGTGCTTTCACTAATTATCAACGTCACTTCTGTTGAGAATTCTCAGTGGTCGAAGTTTGAAATGCATACGCTGCTGAATTATTGAAGTCATGGCTGATGGACCATTAAATAACATATGAGCTTTCTTTCTGAGTGGTTTCTATTCCTTTTCTCAATAAAACAACTTTCCTGTGATAACTAAGAAAAAAATCCGAAAAATAAAAATTAATTTCGCGAGTTTTCTTTCATTCTTGTTTATACGCTTAGCATTGATTTCATCACAACATGCTCTCAAGCTATCAAATCGCCTAAATAATCCTCATTCTAATCAATGGCAATAGAGCAGCTTAATGGAAACACCAGTAACTTTTTAAGCGATATGGCGTATTCATGGCCATGTTTTAAGAGGCAACGCAGGCGATTTATGGAAGGGCATTAGCGTCTTAAATGTCTCCTTTCTACGTCCTTCGTTTATTGTTTATGCCTCAGTCGCAAGTCTACATAACACCCCTCAATTACCTCCCTTGTTACTTTTTCACATTTCCTCTCGCTTGCTTCGGTTCTTTGTTGGTCGATGTGAATGGGAACTTTTATTATTTCATCCACTTCAAGAAATTGAAACGTTAGATGTTAAAACATAAAATTTGGCTTGAATATCTTTCAAAATCCTTCAGCAAACTTTGAATTCAATTTCGAATGTTTATGAAGCGAGAAGTAATGGGGTTTCAAAAAGTGTCCAGAAACATGGAAAATTATGATGGATCGTGTCAGAATTAAAACCAGACAAGTTAGTTGCAAAAAGTTGCAAAAAGTTGAAGTTTGTTTTCCAATTTCTGAAATGACCAAAAATAAAAGTGACGTAATCGAAGAAATTTTGAAGCTCTGCTAACCTTTAAACTCCTGCGCGATGTAGCCAGGCATGACGACCAGGGAAACGAGCAGGTCTGCAATGGCGAGGGAGACAAGGATGTAGTTGGTGATGGTGCGCAATCTTCTTTCTAAAGCCACCGACAGACACACCAGAGAGTTGCCCACGATGGCAGCCACTTGTACCAGCAGCAGGGAGAACACTTGCCAGTTGTCCGACCTTGCAGGCGTTATGGTGGCGTTGGAGAGGTCTGTGGTGGTATTGGAAAGGAGGAAGTATTGCACAGAAGAGTTCGAGGAGACCAAAGAGTGCCCATTGTCTTGCATCGAAAAGATTTTGAGCGATGAGTCGTTTGCTGGCCGTCTAAGGAAGGAAGAGAGAGATGACGTGAAGGAGTTGTCTAGTTGAGGTGTGACCCGCTGCAAGCTTGAAGCGTTGTTGAAACTTGCGTATTTTTCGCTTCGTGACACCCTGCCTTGAGACACTACCGTGTCGAGATGACTTAGGCTTCTCTTCTTCACATGTCCCTTCTTCCAACTCTTCCTCACAAGTCCTCTCTTCCAACTCCTTTTTTCATGCATCTTTTTTTTTTTTGGACAGCACAATGGTCTTTTGTGGATTTTTTTTGCAAACTTGTGCGCCCTTTTGTGTCCGAAAATGTAGCACCTCAAACTTCTTTGCAACTTCCTTACTTGCTTCGAGAGCTTGTTCCTCATTTGCTTGCTTGACGAGTTTTTCGAAATAAATTTTTTTGAGTTTTTTTCAAAATTTCCTAGAAGCGATGAATGACTACGTTGGCCTTTTAAGTCTTTGCTGTGATAGTCATCATTAAAATACTCTTTGTCGTCAGGTGGAGTCATTTGATGAAATATTCCAAAAAAATTTGAGAATATAGTTGTTATATTGAAAGTTGATGTTTCTTTTGCTGATGTTGTTATTTTTGATGTCGTTGTTGATGTTGTTGTTGATGTCGTTGTTGATGTTGAAAAGAAGATGTCACTACCAAAAAATAAAAGATTGTTTTTTGAATGAGTGGCAGTCAAGTTGTTGTTGCGTTCTTTCGTAGCAGGAATGGTGCTGACAAAGAAAGCAGTGAAGAAAGGTAAAGAGGCAGAAGATGGTGGGTATTTGAATTGGCGGCGAAATGAAAGAAATGATGGAAAGTCAACGATTGAGAAAGAATCCGTGGTAGAGCGGCTATTGAAGGAAGAGGGATACTGGGAGGTATGACGATTGAAAGATTGGGGGTGGAATAAGTGATGAAAATGACGTAGACGAAAATAATAAGGGTTATCATGATGGTGGGACTTAATATTTTTATGACGATTATGATTGTAAGGGTAGAGGTGATTATGATGATGGTGATGGTGATGAAGACGAAGAGAAAGATGATGATGGTGGGAATGAAAAGAGAACACGAGCATGGAGTTGGTGAGGTAGAAGCACAAGCTCCAGGCGTTCAGCATTGGTGACCTGAAGAAGGGACTTGAGAGCTTAGTCCGTCATGAAACTTCAAGTGGAACAATTATCCTAATCTCACAATTCTTATATTCAAATTCAACTATGTTTTATTGTTTCAATATCATTTTCAAATAATTTGCAAAAAAACTTTCAAATGACTTTCAAGTTTTGATGATTTCCGATGCTTGTGTGATTCACAGATGTCGAGGAGACATCAACTAGTACCTCTAATAAGGACTTCTCTTACGAGTCCTTTCCGATTCAACACATGAAGCACTTTCCAGTAACACCTTATTTCGACGAGTGTTTCGACGCCCATTCACTCAGTGCACCGTCACTTGCACCAGTTGCCAGGCCTCGTGAAATCCGCGGCCTCGGCCGGAGTCTGTAACTTTTAAAAAACTCCCTTCGTATCACTCCACTTTATATTAAAAAAGTCCATAAGGATGTATATACATGGGTATATATTTATGTGTATATATGGTTCATATGTATGTATATATACTTCTATACTCATCTGTAGGAATATCGTTTCCTTACAAACACCATATAGGGGGAACAAAGATTCCACGAAGGATAAGGTTTTCATAAAACAAGATTTGCAACAATCTTCTTTAATATCTTCGTAAATCAC
>OX387248.1:10883175-10898175 GCA_947562095.1 Branchellion lobata | reverse complement strand
AAGATTGTACGAACAGATAAGAATAACAACAATAGCGAATACAACAAGAGGCCGATTGAAAAAGGAATGGAAAAGAAACACACAAAATTGGCTAAGTTGATTTACTACTTTTGCAAAGACCATTACTGCTACCATTTCCTTCCACCACTGCCCGCTACCACTGCCTGGTTCATGCAGGAAAAACAACTTGTGAATGAAGATCACGCGTTCTGCGGTTAAGGCGCATCTACTGAACCATTGCTTACAGACCCTTGTTGTCACATAAGCCAATGGGTTAATACGAATATTATTATAGTGGCGTTAAACCCACCGGAATATTTTTTCAATTTTTTTTTCAAATCTTAACTTAAAACATGTTTATTTAAGCCACCTTGAGATCCTTAATACCTGATTTGTCTTAACGACTGAGCAGGAGCGGCTCAATTGCTTGCCTTGGGGCTTTAAAAATCTGACTTATTATTATTATTATTATTATTATTATTATTATTATTATTATTATTATTATTATTATTATTAGTAGTAGTAGTAGTAGTAGTAGTAGTAGTAGTAGTAGTAGTAGTAGTAGTAGTAGTAGTAGTAGTAGTAGTAGTAGTAGTAGTAGTAGTAGTAGTAGTAGTAGTAGTAGTAGTAGTAGTAGTAGTAGTAGTAGCATTAGTAGTAGTAGTAGTAGTAGTAGTAGTAGTAGTAGTAGTAGTAGTAGTAGTAGTAGTAGTAGTAGTAGTAGTAGTAGTAGTAGTAGTAGTAGTAGTAGTAGTAGTAGTTGTTGTTTTTGTAGTAGTAGTAGTAGAAGTAGTAGTAGTGGTAGTAGTAGTAGTAGTAGTAGTAGTAGTAGTAGTAGTAGTAGTAGTAGTAGTAGTAGTAGTAGTAGTAGTAGTAGTAGTAGTAGTAGTAGTAGTAGTAGTAGTAGTAGTAGTAGTAGTAGTAGTAGTAGTAGTAGTAGTAGTAGTAGTAGTAGTAGTAGTAGTAGTAGTAGTAGTAGTAGTAGTAGTAGTGAGTAGTAGTAGTAGTAGTAGTAGAAGTATTTTTTTATACAAAAAATTTCAGGAAAGGATGACACAAGGAAGTTATGACTTGCTGATATACCAAATATCAAATGCAAATGCAGCTGAGACGTTTTCGACAATGAACTTCACTATTTTCAGCTTTGGAACTTAGGAGCGTGTCGATAGTTCAAAAATATTGAAAGACGGCATGAAATGCAACATCGCAGTCTCTAACACTGAAGAGAGCCGCCAAGGGTCTGTTGAGGGGGTAACAGGCTCCTCCTGAAGACACCAGCGCCGTGGAAGGCTTCGAAACGTTGAGAGTGCACCCGTGAGGGTAGACAAACGAAAGGGCTCTGTGGAGAGTGAAGTGGTGGAAGAAGGACATGGTATGTTGGTGGAAAAGAGGTCGAGTAAATATTGATGAAATGGCTTCAAAGTCTTGATGGACTGACGCCTTTTGATAACATTCGTATTGTAAGAATGGCAGAAATAGGTATTGAAAGTGCTCAAATTTGCTCTAAAACTCATTCTGGTTACGATAGAAGAGAAATGCTTAAAAATCAAGCCATAATACTGCGAGTATCGATTCTCGTCGTTCATGTAGCCACTCCACTTTCCTGAAGCCTGACTCAAGGCCCTGAACAGTTGGAACCAGTTAATACAAAGATGCAAATGGTTTTCAAGAAAAATTGATACTGTTATAAAAGCTTTCATTGGGTTTCAATCGCTCATGATCTCAGCATTTTAGTTTCATTTTAAAAAGCAAAGATTCCCAAAAAATGGAGTGACCTGTTAACGATTCCATTGGAAATGAGAGCTTCCTTGGGGTGGAAATATTTGTAGTAGTGTGACCTCAGTACTGCATCTTGTGAAGAAAAAAATAATACAAGTGATGAAAAATAGAATAAAATTATCAAAGAGAAATGGTGATAAAAATTATTTGATTAGGTGTTCAGAATACCTTGATTGATATGCACTCCAAAACGGTTGATTAGCTTGTTGATGTCGGTGCTGGATGCCTCAGCTACCCCCATCAACATCACGCTACCACCCCCTTTCACGTACTCTTCTATCACATCCAACTGAAAACATGCAATAATTGAATTTTATTCAAATGGAAAGCTCCTAGAATAGTCATTAAATAGATGTTATGTAACAAACTTCTGCGACAGTGTAGTTAATATTTGGGTAAGGAAGTACAAAAAGTTTTGTTGTCTGAAGAAGTTCTTTGTTCACTGGCTCTTTGTTTCTGTCATTCAAAATGAAAAAAAAAACTATACAATTTTTTTCTTTTAAAAAATAATATTCAGTTTGAAACATTTTTTTTTGAAACTCACATGGAGACTTTCCACGAACTTTTACATTTTTTGCTGAAAAGTTTAAAACCAGCAGAACCTGAAAGCACTTGTTTCTTCGACGCATCAAACACCACCACACTTCTGCTTTCTTCTTCCTTCGACTTTTTAGAAGTCTGTTGTTTTGATGGGTATATTTTTTTTATTAAAAGCCCAAATGACCACGAAATGAGATAATAATTTTCCAACCTCAGAGTTCGGAGCCATGTTGCACGAAGTCGTCAAGGTAACCAAAAAACAAACAAAAAAATTGTATTTCTGCTAGTTTAACAAATAAAAAAATATTATTCAATCTTTTTTCAAGTTTGATTACCAAATTTCAAAAACAGTTTGTAGGAAATTTTTTATACGCTATAGAAACTTGTTTTTCGCAAGCACAAATTATTTATTTTTTCAATTTACTAAATAAAATAAAATTTCGAATAAAAATTTTTACATTATAAAATCATTTTTAGTTTCTGAAAAAAGTGATTCAACCTTAACTAAACTTATCGAAGCATAAGAACAGTAGGAAAATTCGGATTCGGTATAGTTGGATTTAGCACAAGTATAATTATTTATGTATAGTAATGGTGCCCTAAAAACTAAGAATTAGTAGAATATCTCAGTTCTTTACAAAGAGACAACATGAAAAAATTGTTAGTTAATTGAGCTAATTATATTTTTTTATTTTAAACACAAGAGTGCAGATTTTTAAACACAAGAAGGCCAGTTATTGCCACTGAGTTTTCATTCTTCAAACTTAACTATTATAATAAATTTTTCAGATTTTTCAATTGATTCATTGTTTTAAATAAATATTTCATTGTGTTCAAGGTATCTTGTGGCTGTTGGTTGATGATAAAGTAATTTGAGAACGGGATAGTTTAGGAACCGTTTCAGTTTTTTGATACGACAGTTTTAGTATTTTTAGTAATTTCTTCTTGTATTGTTAAAAAATCTCTTGGAGTGATTCTATGTTTCTCAAACTCAATCCATCAAAATTTGATCTTATATATTTTAGCAAGTCTTTTCGACTTATTGAATCTCTTCCCTCAATTGATATTTCATCCAACCGTTCACTCACACCTTTTTCCACAATCCATAGTTTGGGTTTCACCTTTGACTCTTCACTTTCTCTCATACCACAAATAAAATCTGTAGCTAAACCATTTTTTTTCATCTTTGCCGTATCAGGCTACTGAAAATTTTCCTAGATAATCCAGCTCTCAAACTACTAGTTTCTTCTCTTATTTTGTCCCGCGTTGACTATTGTAACACTTTATACTATGGACTCCCAGAGACCACGCTACACCCTCTCCCCAAAGCTTTTAATATCGCTGCCCGCTTAGTTTCGGGCACTCATAAATTCTCTCGTTAAAGTCTTACCCTTATCTCTTTACACTAGTTTCCTTTTGAGAAAAGGTCAGTTTTCACAAACTGCACTTTCATGTTTAAAATAAAAAAATAAATACTCACCTAACTACTTCGCTGACCTTTTTAAGTTGCATTCTCGTAACGGACTGAGATTTTACACATATTCTCCTCTTTTCAGGATACCTTCTAATAGTACGTATGCTTAATCTGCACCTTCCTACTATGGGCCCCTTCTATGGAACTCTCTTCCCCCAATCTCACCTTTTTTACTTCTATACTTTCATTTCGTAAAGCTTTTAAAACTGTGTTGGTTAAAGAGTTCGTAGCAGAGCACTCTTGAATAGTGTGGGTCAGCGCTATATGAATGATTTGATCATATTAGATTAGTAAAATTGAATTCGTTTTTTTTGTTTTTTCTCTTCTTTATAGGGTTTTTGTAACATGAAACGTTATTTTGTGTGAATAATTTATAAATCATTTATAAACTTCCAAGATTTGTTCATTTGATTTCTCAGTTAATTTTGCTCCTAATTCTACACTTTAATTTTTCATACTTATTTTTCGTTTTCATGTTTCATTTTTTTTCATTTTAACATTTTTCGTAACATGCAACATTTCTTTAAAGTTATTTGATATGATTGTAAACTATTTGATATCCTTCAAGATTCACTTGATTTAACTCAAAATTTTTTATACATTGAACTTTTGAAATTCCATCAGTTTGCTTCTATTGTTTATGGTGAAGTTTATCCTTATTTTGCGCTGATGTCTCGTAACTTATGGTTTTTTGGTTAACAACTCTGCGCCTGCGGCATGATGATTGGCCTGTTCCGCCGTGAAGTGTGATCGAGTGAGCCCAGGTTTAAGTTCTAAAAGCGGAGACTCAATTCATGTACAAATGTCATCTTGGACAATCCAGTCCTCTAGTGGACTACAGCGAGTGAAACCGTTTCCATGAAAGCGCCTTTGATTATAGTGCTAGAGTGCGTTAAAATGTTTTGATTAGTGTAGATAAGTTACGACGGAATGGGACAAAAGACTTAGCTACAAATTTCATTAGTGGTACGAAAGAGAAGAGTCAAAGGTTTTTACTGTGGTTCTCTCTTATGACACTCTCTTCTTCCCAATCTCACTTTTGTTAGTTTTCTACTTTGTTTTTTTTTAATATCTTGAAATGTTATTGTTTAAACAGTTTGTAGCAAAAGGCTCTTGAACATAAGCGCTATAAAAATGCTTTGATTAGATTAAATTAAATTATTACAGACCGCTGATGAAAAATTAGTGCTGTTAACATATTTCGATTAGATTAATTTTATGAAAAAGTAAAATATTTTTTGTAAATTTTTTTAACATTTTGGGAATTTATCTGGATTTGTTTTACTGAAATATATTAAATATTTTTTTCAATATGAGTTAAAAAATTTTTTTTGAACAGATTTTATTTCAATTTGTAATATTTTTCAATATGCTATCATTATACTTTTCCTATATTAAATATACAGTGCTTCACCAAGAAAAGCGAGCTGTATATGGTGTTATAGTTTTTTAATGTTTTGCTCTAATAAATTTAGTTTTATCGTATTCCTAGTGATTAATTTGTTTTTCACCAAATCAAGTTTTGTTGGAAACGTATTCTTTGCGCAAATACTTATAATATAAAAATAGCATCGATGTTTACAATTCAAAAATTATTAACGTCGAGTCTACTTATAGATTATTTATTTTTTTGTCATCATATATTTGAATTTGTTTTTTAAAACTAATTTTTAGCCTTTGCCGAGATGTATAGAAAAAAACATGGTCTTGGAGTGCGGAGAGCTTCAAGTCTCACGGGCTCATATCACGAATCTAACGTCGCCGTGTTGTGCCAAGATAATTTCTTTGGAGGATTCAAATATAACCTAACCTATGGATCTCAAAATATTAAAAAGAAAAATAAGGATGTAGTTGATCACAAGTCATTGATTTCTACAGAAAGCTCAACTGCTAAGAACCCATCCAGAAAATCTTCCAGTAAAACTAAACTTTCAAAACTGGGGGCTAAGCTTAAGCACTCAATAAGAGCAAAGACTCGATTATCAGGAGACAAAGAGGTGATGATGAAGAACTTGCAATGTCAAAGGGTCAAAAGAAGAGTTTCTCTTGATGCAGGAGCCATTACATCTGTCCTGTTGGGGCTCGATCAACCTGTCAAGAAAAAACCAAAGATTGATTGTGATTTCAAAAGCAGCAATAGTGAATCAGTTAATTCACAACAAAATAAGAATGATACAGTTTTGAACAAAAAGGCCAATCTTTCAAAACTTGTTACAAAGTCTTCAAAACTTTCACAATCACTTCCCAATCAATCAGTCACAAAATCTGTCTCCCAGTCTTCAAAAGTTTCACCACAAAAAGCACAGACTTCAAAAATATCTCAAAAACCTCTAAAAATGTCTACTCCCATCAAATCTTCTTCTCCTACAAAGTCTTCCACACAAAAATCTACACCAAGCCACCCAGCCTCAAGAAGTTATCAAAAAAGAAATACTTCACCAAAAAGCAACACTAAGTCATCACTGGTGGATGTGGCGTGTAGTCCTATCACCCCTAGTCTTCTGTTTCCCTGTGTTGAAGTCAAAGACATCAACAGGGGAATGAACAAAAATAAAATAACTCGTGTTGAAAAAACAAAAAATAAAACTGAAATTCTTTTTGATACCAAAAACAAAAAAGGAGAAGAAATTGAAAAGCTAGAGAAAAAAGCAAGCGCAAAAAAATGTCACAATGCATCACAACCAAAAGAGGGTGGAAGCAAGCGAAAATTGATGCCTCCACAACCTTCAACAGCCAGGAAACGACTTTTTCAGGGTTTGGAGGTGAAAGAGAGTTTTCCATCAAAGATGACCTCATCCAAGGCTGCAAAAGCAATCTCCTCTAAAAGCATTAACAAAAGTGTCAAGAAAACTCACCCTACTGTAGGTAAGGGTGCTAGAAGAAAAGATGATGAATTCAAGAAGGCTGGTGTTGAAGGGGGTGCTGAGAAGGATAGACAGAGAAGTGACAAAGAAGTGAAAAAGAAACGAGGCAGAAAGAAGAAGGTGGTTGTTTCGGTGGTCGACTCAAGGCCTGGCAAGCGAATAGCAAGTCTCAATGCCAAGGTAGGTGCATGCGTAGTTCTGCTTTACATCTCTTCTCTTAATTCATGAACTTGGAAGTTAAAATGAATTTGTTTGTGCAGGTGTTTCTGGCAACCTATTCGGAAGATTCCAGAAGGACTCGCAAGAGCTCCCAAGCAAAAGAATCCACAGGGACTGCACAAGTCACAAGGTCTCCACTTGTGCCACCTTCCACCACGGCTTCTCCCACGGTCACCCACCACTCCACACCTTCTACCACTTCCAAATCAGTGGTCAGTCAAGCTTCAAAGAGCACCAAAAAATCACCCCCTTCGTCGGGCAGACAGCCTTCAAATTGGAACAACAAGTCATCATTGAAAAAGACTCTCAAGCCTTCAGTGCTTAAGACTGTGGTCGTTTCGAGCAGCACTCCCATCAGCTCTATCCTGGCATCTAGCAGACAAGTCTTGGGTTGGTCTCCTCCCTCCATATCTCTCCCCTCACCTGCAATGGGTGCATTGTCACCAGGTAGTATCAATGCTGTTGCAGGAAGAGTGGTTAACAACAGCGGCAACAAAATAACAGCTCTTGCAACAGATGTTGCAAGCTCACAAGGACCTGCTCTGCTGTTGATCAGCTCACCAAAAAAGGCATCTCCATCAGAAAAGGCACTGCGCACCATCCGACCAGCTCTCCCGTCTGTTACCACCACCACTCTGTCTGAAGTTCTCCCTGGCAAGCAGAAGATTTTCTCGTCTGCCAAGTCGACATCTGCAGTTGTTGCCACAATTCTGCCTCACATTCCAGGTCAAATACATTTTGCTCGACAAACTGCTCCTGTTTTTCCATCAAGCCACCTCTACAACCCTCCCATCCAGCCTTCTTCCAGACCCCTCCTCCCCCACAGCAATTTCATTCCCCACTCTTCCCCCATCAACAAGTTTCCTGGCTACTCAAACATTTTCTACAACAACCCTTCCAACAATAACAACAACAACAACAAAATGTTCAACTTTTTCCCACAACAACCTCACCAGTTTGGCAACAATTCCACTTCAACTGCCACCTTCCTTTTTGGACCATCGCACCCACCTCTCAACTTCCAAGCTGCCCATCCGTCATTCATCCCTTCTTCCATCTCTTATAATCCCTATTACAATCCTTTCAATCCTTTTTTTCCATCAATCCCCTTATCAGTCAACAAATACTCCCACACACCTCAGTCCCTCCACCACAATCCAAATTTTTTTCCAGCCTACAACAACACCAATTTGCCAAGAAACTTTTCCAATGCACCAATCACCACCACAGCCACGAGTTCCACAATAATTGAGAGCACCACCCAGCAGCCGCCCTCTCTTGACAGCAGCAAGAAGAAGGCTCACAAGGGCAAGCACTCCACCCTCCTCGATGCCACTACCAGAGCCAGCGCCACCCCGTCAGGCCCTTTCATCAAAATTTCACCCAAGACCACTAGCATCACCGAGCAGCTTATAATGCTGCCTCCGCCTGTACTTTCTTCTGCCAACTCTACTGTACCTAATGCACCCACCAAGAGTGCTTCTTTGAGTCAGCATGCGGCAAGTGCTTGTGGCTCGCACACTGGCAACAAGGGAGTCAGGAAAGCTCATAAAAGTAAAGCCAAGTCTGCCACTTCTGTCTCATCCACCACTAAAAATAACGACGTTTCAGACATTCACAAACAAGCTGTCAGGATTTCTGAGGGTGGGAATCTTCATGCCACCCAGGCTGGTGCCTTGAACAATAGGGATGATGGTGCATTGAAGGCTTGCAAGGTGGTCTTGGGTGAGAAGACCACTTTGGTACACAGGGACACCTCGGCAATGTGTGCTGACGTCAGAGGTGGTGTGAACAAGAAAACAAAAAGGTTTTTTTGGAGGAACAAGTCGTCTGTGGTTGCCTCACTGGCGACCAAGAGGAAGATGTTTGTGGGCAGACGAGCCATTGAAAAAAGGGACAAGATGGGTGGCAAAGAAAGAGGTGGGAGGAGTGGTGATGTGGAAGAGGATGCTGTTGAAAATGACTCAAAGGACTCTTCACCCCATGACGTCGCTGAGGTGTGCCAGGTTGCAGTTTGTGATGGAAGAGGTGAATTTGGGGGTAACAAGATAGGTGCAAGTGGTGAACGTGGTGATGCGGTGATGGCGTATGAAGTTGCAGTTAATGGTGGTGGTGATGGTGGTTGTGGTGATGACAAAACAGGTGGAAAGAGGAATAAAGTTGCTGAAGACGAGAGTCAAACAACATTGAGCAAAAGGAATGACATACAAAATCAAGTGATCAAAACAACAAACAACTCAACAAAATCAATAACAACAACAAACAGCAACAAAAGCATCACAACAACATGCAACAACAAAACCATCACAACAACAAACAACAACAAAACCATCACAACAACAAACAACCTCAAAAATACCACTACAACAAACAACAACAAAAACATCACAACAACAAACAACAACAAAAACATCACAACAACAAACAGCAACAAAAACACCACCACAACATGCAACAACAAAAACACCACTACAACATGCAACAACAAAAACACCACCACAACATGCAACAACAAAAACACCACCACAACATGCAACAACAGAAACACCACCACAACAACAAAGTTGGTCACTACACTCGGCAACCTCGACACCACCAAGTCCTGCCACATACATTCTCCTATAAGCAATCCTCCCACCAAGAGACCTGATGGCAAAAGGGCTGAGTTACGGAGGGTGGATGGTGCAAGAGAAGGACTCAAGCAGACATCGTGGTCATGGGTCGGACAGTCTGTGGTGCGGAATGTGGCTGTGCAGGTGAGTGCTGTGGAGTGTCATGATTAAGTAAATATACCACTCTCATGCTCACTTTTCATTTTTTTAAACTCACTTCACAATACCATAAATAACCAGACTAAACACACGTCACATCAAACACACCATACCAACTACACACACACACCAAACATAATACCGCAGCCTGATGGGTCTTTCATGAGCAGACTCTGTTATCCGGCCATCAGGCATCACGACGGAGACCTCATCAGTGTCAGGGACTGTGTCTTTGTGCGCTCAGGCTCCAAAAAGTGGGACATTCCTTACGTAGCGAGGATCTATGCCCTGTGGGAGGAGGGAGTGGAAGGTCAGTTAGAAGGCTGATGTGCACAACGAAAACACAATAAGATCACAAAACCACAACGATGACAACACAATAAGATTTCAAAAAAAACAACGACAATGCAATAAGATCACAAAATAATAACAAATATTAACTTACAACATCAAATACAAAATCAATATTAATAAACAGTATCTGTAAACAACTGAGGTGCCATCATGCAACAACAACAACAACAACAGGTGAGATGTTGATGGGGGTATTCTGGTTCTATCGCAAGGAGCACCTTGAGAATGAGGCCATTGCATCTCGCTACCAAGACTACGAGGTAATATCTCATCCATTCCTTCATTCATTCATCTGTTCATCAATCCCTTCATTACATCCTTCATTCATTATGTCATTCTCCGTTCATCCAATCACTTGCTTATCCATCATTCATCTTTCCATCCATCCATCGTCCATTATGCAGGTTTTTGCGTCACGTCATCGTGATGTGGTGCCAGTGGCGTGCATTGAAGACAAGTGTTACGTGCTTCCCTTCGATCACTTCTGCAGGTAATGTGCTTGCTGCAGTTGCTGGTGCGGCTGGTGTGGTTGATGTGGTTGATATGGATGGTATAGTTGTTGTGGCTGGTGTGTTTGATGTAGCTGATGTAGTTGGTGTGACTGGTGTGGCTGATGTAGCTGGTGTAGTTGGTGTGGCCAGTGTGGTTGATGTAGCTGGTGTAGTTGGTGTGGCCGGTGTGGTTGGTGGCTTAGCATCATGGCATCCACCACAGATACAAGAGCATATGGAGCAGGAGTGAGTGGGGCGTTGGAGAGGCTCTCAACACTCAAGTGGTTCCTTCTATGAAAACATTTCCATCTTCAGCAACAAACCCATCTTTTTTCTCATCATCTTCTTTTTCTTCTTCTTCTTCTTCATCGGCAGTATCTTCGTCTTCCTCTTCAATGACTTCCACTTGTCTCAAGCAAGCTGGCAATGCAGACAAGGCACATGCGGTTGATGCACTCGCCAGCAAGAAGGATGACCATGTACACCAACAAGTCCAAACGACTTCCACAACAACATCAGCATTATTATCATCACAGCCATCTTCTTTTTCTACTTCTTCTTCTTCTTCTTCTTCTTCTTCTTCTTCTTCTTCTTCTTCTTCTTCTTCTTCTTCTTCTTCTTCTTCTTCTTCTTCTTCTTATTCTTCTTTTTCTTCTTCTCCGTCTTCTTCTTCCTCTTTTTCTTCTTCTTCTTCTTCATGTTCAGTTTCAAGCGTCGTTATAACTCAAGCTTCAACTTTTGCGTCTTTTCCTACTACTACAGCCATCAATGACAACACCACCAACACCATCATCAACACCTCCAACAACACTACTAACAACATCCCCAACAACGCCACTTCCCTCAACACTGACGATGGTAACATTCCTGTTGCCAGCGCTTCAACTTCTTCCAACAACAACATTAAAAACCAAGAAAATGGCAACATTAACAACATCAACAACAAGAGTAACTTTCCAAGCACCTTGGCTTACCTGCACTTTTTGGCCTCTGAGGTGCACAAGGACAACATCTTCCTATGCAGACACACCTACGACATCAAACTAAAAAGAATCTCTAAAAATCCACACATCCCTATTTTATCCACTTTCCAAAACAACAACAACAGTACTAGCAGTTGCAGTGGTAGTGTTATTACTAGCAGCAACAGTAGTAACAACAACAACAAGAATGACCCATGCAATCTCTCCAACGTCTCCAAAAACATTAATCACACTGCCATTTACGACACAACCTTCCACCACCATCACCACCACCACCACCATCATCAACAACACCCCCACCCATACAACTTCCACTACAACTACAACCACTTCCACAACCTCCACCATCTCATTCCTTCTTCCCATCTTACCAACTATTCACCTAGTAATGTCAACAATAACAATATAAATAATAATGAAAACAATGATGATAGTAATAAAAATCATATTCATAATAAAAATACTGACAAGTACTATCAAGAATCGATTGATTATCAGCGTGGTGGTTATTGTGGAGAGGCATTAGGCACCATTAGATGCACCAATGACGACGAAGACGACGACGATGGGAGTGGACGTGGTACCGATAATGATCATGAACCTCAGAAGCCACAACATTCATCTTTTGCTTGTGTCGTCTCCAACGGAGGCAGCGATGGTGGGGCTTCTTACGCCAACACAACTTCAAATACCACCACCGACATTACCTCTTCTACCCTTACCACCACTACTAACAATACCCTTGCTAATACTGCCAATGCTAAAAATACTTCTGCTACTACTGCTACTACCGCTTCTACTACTACTACTACTACTACTACTACTACTACTAATACCACTAAAAATCTTTCTTCTTCTAATGGTATTAATAATAATATTGCTTCTACTACATTTGATGTTGTTAATTATACCACTAAGAATACTACTGCTACTATTGCTACTACTTCCGCTACCGCCGCTTCCACTACCACTACTGCTACTAATACTACTACTACTACTACTAATAATAATAATAATAATATAAATAATAATACCTATACTAATACTAACGGCAGTAAAGATAAGAATTGCAAAGATGGCAATTGCTCTCAAGATAAGGGTAACGTCGACAGTACAGGCATCGATAATCATAATAATACTGATAATAATAATAACTTAAAAAATGAAAATCATGATGATGAAGAGGAGGAGGAGGAGGAGGAGGAGGAGGAGGAGGGCGAGCTAATGATGGACTGTTGATCGTTGCAGTCTCCGTTGATTTTATTTATTTCACTATTTATTTTATATCAATAAACACTGTGACATGGGCATCTGTTGCTGGCACCTTGAGGGTGCTGAGGCTCCTATGGCAATCAACACTCGCCTGTGGGCTCTCACTCCCTTCCTTCTCTCGCTTCCTTCTCTCCCTTCCTTCTCTCGCTTCCTTCTCTCACTTCTTTGTTTTTTCACTCTTATTTCAATCCTTCTTTCTTTTTCTCACTCTTTCCTTTTCATCCCACCTCTTTCATCCCTCTCACCAAACCCACCTCACTCACGTTCACTTTTTCAATCACTCCCACATTCTCTACTTACAAATTGTTCTTTAGGAACTTTTGACTGTTCTTATCATTTCACCCTTATCCCATCATTACATCAACATGCCTCATCATCATCATTTCAACATAGTCTCATCATCAACTTATCATCATCATATCATCATTAGCTCATCATTATTTTTTCATTCGTTTTTATTTTTTTCCATCATTATATTTTTGTCTTCATTCTCTTTCAAACTTCTTTTTTTAACTTTCAATTTTTCACTTGCTGATTAGTTCTCTCTCATCTTTCGTAATGAACCTTCCACTCCTTCAAATCAATCATTGCTATTTCAATTGCTTTTTATTATTCACCATTTTAATTGCTTTTTATTATTTGCCATTTTAATTGCTTTTAATTACCATCCGTTCATAATCAATCGTGTACAATCATTTCCCCTTTCAAGTCATTATGACGTCACGAAAGATATCCATCACGTGACGAGGCACTGGTTGTGCAAGCCTTCTAGCTCCACTCCCCCGCAACCTCCATGCACTATAACTATCTTTTTTTTCATTAAATTATTTTTGATTATTTTTATTTTTAACTTTAAATATATAAACCATGATTCTGTCATATTAATGTATAGTTTGATCACGTGGTATAGTTGAATTTATCTTAAATTTGTCGCCATTCGATTTGGCCTGTCTCACTCAAAGGCACCCTCACACAACTCTATGGATTCTTTCAGCTCCTTATGAATTATTTCCATCCACTTTTGGTTGTTATTTAATTCTAATTTAATTTTTTATTTTTACTTTTTCATCTTTCAAGGGTATCTGTCACTCATTTTGTGCACATTTTGATGTTTTTGAAAGTTTCAATGACGATGCCACCCTCAACGAACTCCGAGCAAGACTTCACGCTTTTGTGGCAGATTTTGCAAAGGTAGCAAGTGTTGCAAGGATCACCATGCATCGACGCTATGGATCACATCCGTTGGATGAATCAATCATTTTTTGTTGTCATTTTCTGAAGGCAACTGGCGATGAGCAAGCCGGTTGCGAGTTGTATTGTAAATATTTCAACTCATATTCGTTGCATTTACTTTACACAACTTGCAACCACCATTGTCCCACCACGTCATCATCACACCACCATACTCGCAGCCACACCACCATAATCGCAGGCACAGCACAATCACGACACCAGCATTACCACGTCATCACCACAATCACACCACTATCCCACCATCAACACTACCACCGTTATCTTATCATCACCCCCCAAGCACGCACCATGCGCTTCGCACCCACCACCTCTGTCATCATGTTGTCGTTCATATATTGGTTGGTTGTTTTTTTTTTCAAATGCAATTCGATTAAAATGTATGTGGATGTTAGTTACTGATGATGTTGAATCATTCAAAGCATCAAAAGTCTTGTTTGCTATCAAAGTTCTCGCAACAGAACGTTACGCTTTTATTAGTGAATCACAAAGAGTTGTCATTCAAAGATTCAGGTATGTTGTCTCGAGTGACCACAGATTGTCTCACAAGCAACGTGTCTGTCAACAGGCTACAAGGTCCATTTATACGCTGAAAAATATGATGATAACGAAAAGGGAAAAGAAGAGAAAGAAGATGATAATTACGATGAAGAAAAAAAAGGAAAAGAAAGAAGATGGAGGAGGATAAGGTTCTGCAGCAGCTATATTAAGTTAGAATATGCTGTCGACTGTATTGCGTCAGTAGGTGGAAAATGAAAATTAGTGTATGTGCTTGTGTGCTTGTGTAGGCTGTTTGTATGTGCTTGTGTATGCGGTGTTTGTATGTGCTTATGTATGCGGTGTTTGTATGTGCTTGTGTATGCGGTGTTTGTATGTGCTTGTGTATGCGGTGTTTGTATGTGCTTGTGTATGCGGTGTTTGTATGTGTAGCCGAGCGCATGGACATTAGAGAGTTGAAAAAATTATGTAAAATCATAAATTAAGAGTGAGAGTAAGGGCGTT
>OX387248.1:10878175-10880675 GCA_947562095.1 Branchellion lobata | reverse complement strand
AAGCGTCAAAGAAAACACTGTTTGGAAAAAACGTAAATAACAACTGTCAGCCACACCCATGCACCCTCCAGCACAACCACCGCCGCCACCACCACCACAAAAACTACGACCGCCACCACAACCACCACCAGCCACCTTTTCACTCGAGTCTGCATCATCGACGAAGTCAAATGAGAAGTTACTGGAAGCTTTGGAGCGTCTCTTGGCTTTCCTGCCGTGTTCCCTGGCGCTGTTTGCATCCTCCTTCTTCTGTTCCACCTCCACAACATGCCTCTTGGAGTTCGCGTGCCTCGAATACTTGTACTTCTTGCGGAACCTCGGACAGTGGCTCGGTCCGCTCAACACTCCTACCTGCAAGCCTCGACTGTAGTCGTTGAAATGCTCTTGAAACTACGCTAAGCTTTCATTCTTGACGCATACCTTTCTCAAAATTGTTTGCCTAAAATTTCTACAATCACGTGGTGCATCAAAAGAACCCCCCATTAGCAACAACACTGCCACCACAGCCACAATTACTTCAACCACTCCGTCACCAGCCAATGCTACACCAACCGCCACAACCAGTCATTAAAACCGCAAAATCAGCCACTAAACCACCACAAAACCAGAGCAATACAGCCGTACCAGTCACATCAGCCACAACAAAAACCATCACAGCACAACCACAACAGCCACCACCGACCATAACACACAACAACACGCAATAATTACAGCATTAGCTGTCAGCCAACACACCACCACAATCAGCCACAAAAGCCACCACCACCAGCCACAACAGCCACCACCGCCAGCCACAACAGCCACCACCACCAGCCACAAAAGCCACCACCACCAGCTACTTCATCATGCGACATCGATGTTCCTCCAGGCGGGGAGCAGCGTCGAAAACGTTGGTGACATGCTTTTCGCTCCAAAGACGCTCTGCAGCCGCTGAAGCTCGTGGCCTGTGGTGGTCACGTGGCCGTTGTTGTCACGGGGTTCTCGCGCGCTCATTCTCGTTGCAAACATGAACTAGCGTTATTTTAAGTTTAACGTTGAACAACAATAACGACAACAACAATAACGACGGAAGTGATGACATCTGAAACAACAACCAATGCTGCGATAAAAATCCTAACAAGAGCGCAACAACTGCAACAAAAACGACAGCTGCAGCAACAACAACAACTGCGTACCACAGTCTGGTGAGGAAGTTAGCATCGTCAGTGTACTCAGCCCACAGGCACACCTCCCCCCCGTAGAACAACGACTCATTCGACAACTCCAGGTTAGCTGCAGAGGACGAGAGGCGTGAGCGACACGTCATTGCAGATGTACACGATGATAAACAACCACCATTTGAAAGTTAACTAACTAGCACTGATATTTATTTAGTAAAATAACTGGAATAAGTAATTAAGTACAATCAATCAGCTTCAAGTAAAATTGTCATTCCAATCACTCCTAGTGCTCAAAGGCGCTGATGGTTGGAACGCACCGATGTGTTCGCAAGTGTAGTACTTGTCCCAGTCCTGGCCATACTGGATGTAGTCGAGGTACCAGCAAGAAGAGAAGAGTACACCGTAGCCAGCCCTTACCACCCTCTGCAGGTCATACGCATCACCACTCCACACCTGGATTATCGTGTCCATCGGCAGCTGAAGAATGGGCGTGGGTGAACATTGGATTGTTCGATCGAACAAATCGAAGGTTCTAATGAAGGAGAAAATGGTTTAGCGCGATCAATCAAGCAAACAACACTTGAGAGGAGGCGTGTCGATCGATGCGGCCTTTTTTTGTTTGAGGCATTTGCATAAGGAGTAATTGAGAATGAATGTAGCCGTGGAGATACAATGCTTCAAGTGGAAACAACACGCAAACGCACGCACGCACGCACACACACGCACACACACACACACACACACACACACACACACACACACACACACACACACACACACACACACACACACACACACACACACACCCAGCAACCTGTATGTCATTATCAAACATTTCCTGCCACACGATGCTTGCTGTTTGTCTCTTTAGGCTTTTGGAGTTGATATGAATCAGCTGCAACAGTCTGAAGGGGATGGGTGGTGGTGGATAGGGTGGGTGAGGTGAATGGTGCGGGTCAATGATGTGGTCGTCAGTGTACAAGTTATCGAGGTGGATGTGGTGAAAGGTGAGAGTGATGTAAAAGTGAGTGAATGGGTGTTTGTGTGTTGTTGTAGCTGGCTTCCTGAAAGGACGTTGTGGGTAGATCAAATGAAGGAGGAAAAAGAAAATGGAGAGAAAGAGGAAAAAGAAGAGGAAGAGAAGAAAAAAAAAGAAGAAGGAATAAAAAGAATAAAATAAAATTAAGAGGAGGAGTACGTAGAAGAAGAGGAAAAAAAGGAAGAAGAGAAGAATGAAAAGGAGGAAAGAAAAAGAGAGAAGAAGGAGGAAAAAGAAAATGAAAAAAAGAAGAAAAAGGAGGAAGAGGAAAATGAGAAAGAGGAAGAGGAGAAGAAAGAGG
>OX387248.1:10858175-10873175 GCA_947562095.1 Branchellion lobata | reverse complement strand
AGATGGTGAGAGGGAAGAATAAAACAAAATATTCAGGTAAACAATAAAAAATTTTACAGAAGGAAAAAAATAAAAAAATAAAATGGCACGAAGAAGAACATGGTCGAAACCGTGTGGATGGCTCTGAAGCATAATGAAGTGAACCACGTGTAGTTAAACCACGTTGAAGTGAGGCACCCACCAATTGACTGTCGCCTTCGAGTCTGTACACAAGTTGGTTGATGGTCTCCAGGCCTCTGAGCACGCCCCACACTTCACGACTCCGCAGCACAATGCCCTCTGGCGTCACTCGAAGCTGGTCTGCAGACGATAGCGTGGCGTTGGTATATGCAGTATTGTAGTTACTACATGCCAGCAATGTGCGCTATTATGAGCGTTTAAAAAATGTATTACCATCGTGGTGGGTGTTTTCATTTATAGTAATGAATAGAAAACGGTTATCTTTTTTTATTTTTTAAAGAATGCGAAAAAGTGAAATTTTAAAATAAAATTGTTTGCTAAAAATTAATTTATTAATATTTATTGCGGCTGAATACTTATTTGATGTGGTTATTCACTAAGTGCCACGTTATAAGGTCGTTATTGCACTTTTATGTTCAATTGGCATAATTATGACCGTTTTAGAGCTGTGTTATTCAAATCCCCTCATTATTCTCAAATCGTTTTCGAAATGTTCCCAAGACACTTTCTAATGCTGGAACATTCGAATGAGAGATTACCAAGGCATGCATACACGCACAGACCTACACGCATACAGGCACACCTACACTTGAGCAAACATGCCATACAAGACGGTATCCATGCAAACATCATAACACCGCCAACCTATAACGCTGATTGCGGTGCTGAATGCGCCTAAAACATGGGCTCGAAAGCTTCAATGTTTACGTCTCTTTGATTCTTTTTTGAAGCGAATGGCAATAAACTTCACACCCTGAACACGAACCTTCAATAAATTAACACCTTCATGAGGCATTCGATAAGTTATCACTTACCTGCGATCTTCGACGAATTACGTACATAACTTTATAGGACCATTAATGAATACCTACGTAACTTCATCAACCTACGTTGTTTTCTAGTTTTCACGTAGGCTAATTAGTTGACAGGCCGCAATAGATAATGAGAATGAGGCGGTGAGTGCAGAAGCCACTGGAGAATGAAGTTATGGAGTGATTGAAAACTCGGCTCGCGTGCGTCTGTACGTGTCATTTGGTACGTGTGTTTTTGCGTGTGCTTGTGTGTGCGTGTGTTTGTGTGTGTATGTATTTTATGCAAACCTCATTGTGAGAGCATCCAAAAAAAGTATTTTAAAAAAAATTGACGATTGAAATCAATAAGAGTGAATATTTAATGGCGACAGATTCATTGACGGAAAAAAAAGAAAGAAAAAGCAGGAAGAAAATAAAATAAAATGAAGGAAGAATGAAAAAAAGAATGAATACCAACAAGACTCGTTCATGTCGAGGTGGGGGTAGTACTGACAGGGTTTCACCACGTAGATGTCCAGCCTCTTTATCACCACGCCACGCGCCAGTTCAAGCAGTTTCTTGATCTCATCTTGACCTCCATTCCACTCCCAATCGCCTCTAGGGGAACCACCACTAAGGCCATCTTCGTCCTCATCATTCTCCACTAGTCCTTCCTCGGGATCCCAGCGGCCTCCAAACGTGATCAGCTTCATGCGCCTGATAGACTCGCGCAAAACAGTGCAGTCCTGGTCAAAGTCCTCCTTGACGCCATCCATCTTCTTGGAGCTCTTCTTGCTGGCCTTCTTGCTCGAGTGGGGCACGAAGTTGAGTTCGGCTGCGTCATCCTTGTCCCTCAGGTGCTTGTGCAGATCCTCAGTGTCCTCATGTGCCTCCTGAGCCTCCCTGTTAGAGCGCTTAGATCTGGCTTGGTGCGAGAGAGGCAAGTGGGTAACCACTTCAAAGTCTGGGTCGACAGCAAAGACTTGCTGTGAGGAGTTGTAGAACTTGGGCAGCGGCCACGGTGTGCCCACCTTGAAGGGGGGTGAGTACCTGATGAGGAAGCGGGAGTCCGCCGAGGCAGAGAGGGCAAAGTAATTGACGCCGTAGTTAAACTCCACAACCTTGCGCACACTACCTTCAACCAGTGGACTCGGTGTAGGTAGACGTTTTTTATCAAAACTGTTGTATGCAAAGTTGTTGTTGTTGTTGAGGTTGCTTCCAAAGTTGTTGTTGCCATTTCCTCCAAAGTTGTTGTTGCTATTTTCTCCTAAGTTGTTGTTGCCATTTCCTCCAAAGTTGTTGCTATTTTCTCCTAAGTTGTTGTTGCTATTTCCTCCAAAGTTGTTGTTGCTATTTTCTCCTAAGTTGTTGTTGCCATTTCCTCCAAAGTTGTTGTTGCTATTTTCTCCTAAGTTGTTGTTGCCATTTCCTCCAAAGTTGTTGTTGCTGTGGGCTTCAAAGTTGTTGTTGTTAATATTATTATCGTCGACAATTTTTTTGCTGTTGTCGTTGTTAGTGTATACAAAGTTATTGTTTTTTTCATTGTTATTGTCATTATTATTATTGTTGTTGTCTGCGATGTTATTGTTCTTCTTGTCTTCCAAGTTGTTGTTGTTGTTGTTTTCTATAAAAATGTTGTTTTTTTCTATAAAGCTATTCTTGTTGTCCACAAAATCGTTGTTGTTGTTGACGTTGTTCCTCCTACTTTCACTATCCAAATCAATCTTGTCATCAAACTTATCTGCATTTTTATGATTGTAATTGTTGCTTTGAAAATTGTTGAAATTTTCATTATTATAAACATAATTGTTGATATCAATGAATGAGTTGTTGTTGTTGTTGTTTTTGTTGTTAGATTTACTGTTTTTAGGAGTTTTTTTGTCGACTTTGTTGTCAGATACATAGTAGTTTTGATTTGTTTTATTTTGCAAGGCAGAATTACTTTCATTAATGTGCTTGTTAGGCACATCAATGTTGTCCACAACATTTTTGCCTGCATGAATGTTTTTGTCAACATTTTCATTTGAACCATTATTTATACTTTCATTATTGTTGTTGCTGTTGTTATTGTTATTATTTTATGATTATTATTATTATTATTACTATTACTATTACTATTATTATTATTATTATTGTTGTTGTTGTTGTTGTTGTTGTTGTTGTTGTTGTTGTTGTTGTTGTTGTTGTTGTTGTTGTTGTTGTTGTTGTTGTTGTTGTTGTTGTTGTTGTTGTTGTTGTTGTTGTTGTTGTTGTTGTTGTTGTTGTTGTTGTTGTTGTTGTTGTTGTTATTATTATTATTATTATTATTATTATTATTATTATTTATATTATTATTATTATTATTATTATTATTATTATTATTATTATTATTTATATTACTATTCCTATTATTATTATTATTGTTATTATTAGTATTATTATTATTATTATTATTATTATTATTATTATTATTATTATTATCACCATCATCATCATTTTTTTTTTTCTTACAAAGTTGCTATTTTAGAATAAGTTTGGCTAGCCTTCATTTTAATGTTAAGTTTTGTTCAGTTTTGACTAATAACAGATTTTTGATATATAAATTGATTTTTTTTACTTTGACCAATAGTTCTAGCTTAATTCATGCAAAAATGGAAGAATAGAGAGGCGCAAATGAAAAGCTGATGAGACTGTATAATAAAAGACTAATTAAAGACTAATAAAATAAAAAGACAATTCTGAAAGTGAAACTACCTGGAAGAATGGAATTTTTTGGCTTGAAGATGTGTTCCTTGATTTGAGTATCGATATTATTGTTGACTTCTGAAGTGACTGATGTGTGAAACAGAAGGGTGATGAGAAGGAAAGAGATGAAAGGATGAGTGAGAAGACCCATCGCAGGAGATGGGAGTTTTGAGATTGTTTTTGTTTTTTGGAAGAAATTATGTTTTCGGTGGAGATGAGAAATATCCTGAGAATGAGGATGGTGGTGTAATTTTACACAGAATGACTTCGTGATTTCATAATCATTTTGGTTCTTTCTTGATAAATGGAAAGGTAATCGGCGTTCGGAATCTGAATTATACATACCGCCCCTTGAGTGTGCTACAAATTCCTAAAATTTGTAATTTAAGTGGTAAATGTTATTTCAATTCATAGAAGAATCGATGATGAACTTTTATTTATATATAAGAGATTCTCCGAGATATAAGGAATTATCGATTAACATCACGGTCGAATTTGAGTGCGAACTTAATTAACTTAAGTTTTTATAGTTTAGAGAAATGCCGTTGCTTCCTTGAAAGTCGTATTAAAATTGCGAGACAAGTAAATGAATATATAACTTGGGCGTTAACAAAAATAAAATGATAATATTTTTGAGTAGATAAAATAACCTATTTCAGCAGCAAACCAACGTTCCTCGGCAAAATACAATAATATATTACAAGCTATGAAAGCTAGTGGGCAAAAGTGAATCCTATTTCATTGAATTTGAATAACTTAGGAAACTTAATGAAGTTGTATTCAGTAGAATAACATCTGATTATTTTAATTTATTCAAATATAAATCACGACAAAATAAAATTATATAAAAAAGTTGACTAAAAAAAACATTTTGATAGGATTATAGATAAGTATAAATTATTCGGCTGATACTAGTAAATATTTAAATTCTGAATCACAGAATGTAAAAAGATCGATTGTCGAAAAAGCATTAAACTAGAATACATTTTTTTATTGTTTTAAGCATTTACAAAAGAAAAATTAATATTCCGACAAATGAACCGGAAAAAATTAGTGATGGTATTTTATTTGGCAGTTTAATTTTAAAAGAAAAGTTCAACACAAATAACCAAACGGAATGAGAAAATATTTAATAAAGTACTTTTTCTAAAGTTCCAATCCATAGCCGTAACAATTTGCATAACTTAATATCAAAAACCCTTTTAAATTTTCCCTTTATCAACATAATCTAATCAAAGCTAATCAAAAAATTTTATCGCTCTCTAGCATAAGGTTCGAAAGCACTCCCATGGAAAATGTTTACTTGCTATGGGCTACTAGAGAACTAGATACTCTAGACGGTACCTACACTTTAACTGGGCTGCCACTTCTAAAGCTCAAACCTGGGCTCACCCGATCACACTTCACAGCGATAAAAACAGTTGATCGTGTTTTATACAAAATCTGTTGATAGATGAAATTAAAAGAAAATTAAAACCCTACTTGATTTACACAATAATTTTTTAACTAGTTTTTTTATATAGAAGAAAACAAATCATTGAAAATCCATAAAAGATCCAACTCTAGTTTGAAATGCTCGATCGTGTCCAGTGAAATGAGCTGCAGTTTCAGAAAGTCACATCCAAATTCTGTAAAAAAGTTGGTGCATACTAGTGAAACCGGAAATATGAAAAAGATAGAGAACATCATTTAAGTTTGCTTAATATGATAAGTGACAAAGACTGAAAATAGCAAAAGGGACGAAATAAAAGCTCACATTTATCCGTCGTTTGGTGATGTGTTTGTCATTCCAGACTTGAAAAGGGTTGCAGCCGTCGGCATGCACAGAGTGTCGTTTCACTTTGACCTTCTTCACCTGCCAAACCACAAAAAGCGACAGTTTAGGAAGCAGTGATTAATATAAAAATCCTAAATAGATTTTAAAAAATAAATAAGATAAACTGAAAAATTTCCAAAACATACTCTTCCCTGATCTATCTCCTCATCCATTTCTTTATGCTTCCTCTTCCTCTTGTCGTCGACATCTTTCTTTTCATTTCGTACCACACTCTCTTCCTTTCCATCCCACCTGCTCACTTGAAGCAGGGGAAGAGAGAAATCAAACTTCATTTGCCTTCCCACTTGACCAACTTTTAAATAACTTTTACACATTCATCATCAAGTTCTCACGCCCTCACCAGGCACTGAGAAGGGCGATGCAGCAAGACGTTCCATTTCCAGAATTTTCTGCCTCCTCCTCACCTCTTCTCCCTCCTTCACAACGAGGCTCTGTCCCTTGCCATCCCATTTGAACGTTGGGCCTGCAGTTTGCGATCGAAATTGAAATGAAAATATTTGTGAAATAAAACAATAAATAAGTTGCAAGTGTTGGAAAAATGTCTCACATTGAACAACTTTTTTGACTGTTTCCTGCTTGTCCACGTCGTCGTGACTGGCATCGGAACCAGCTGACGAACCATTCTCGAACGGTCGTTCCTTCTTTCTTCCACTCTCCTTTCTTTTTTTTCCTTCTTTCTCGCACTCACCTTTTCCTTTCATTTTCTCCACCTTCCACACGCCAGACGATGAGCGTACCACACCGACCCTCCTGTCATTCGAGACACACACTCCACTCCTAGGCGGGGTCTGCTTGTTGCCATGCTTACCACTCCCATGCAGCAAAGCTCCACAGGATGACGACCCTACCACAGCAGTTCCTCCATTCATCCTCGAGGCACCAACGACCTCCGATGACACTCCACTCTCTTGCTCCTTGACCTTCCATACTGACGTGTACTTCACCAATGTTGATTGCCCATCACCACGTCGTGAATGAGAGTGAGGGTGATGATGATGATGAAGAGAAGGAAGAAGAGAAGAAAGAGAAGAAGAAGGCTGTAAAGTGATTTGAGTTTCAAGGCGTTTGATCTTAAGGGAGGGACTCTGCATCTTCATGTCACCACCTCTCATCTTCACCTCAGCTTGCACCATCGGAGTGAAAGAGGGAGTGAAGAAGGATAACGAAGTGGTGAGTGAGGTTGAAGAAAATGATGATGATGATGATGATGATGATGATGATGATGATGATGATGATGATGATAATGATGGCGGTGGTAAAAAAGAAGATGATGATGATGGTGGTTGTGAAGAAGAAGAGGAAGTGAGAAAAGATAAGTGAGAGGACTGATCTGGTTTATTGAGTGGGACGGCAGGCTTCGTCAGGGAGTGTTGCAAAGGGGTCTTTTTGAGCGGAGATTGAGACAGGGATTTTGAGATTTGAACATGTGAGAAGGGTGGCTGCGTGTTGTTGGTTTTGGCTTTGAAAAGGTCCTTACAAGAGATGGTGAAGGGAGTAGCGGGTGTGGAGGCCTTGCTGGGAAGCGTCTGAGGAGTGCTGACTGGCTGGTTCACTGCAACAGGAACTTCTGGAATTAATTTTAGTGCAAATTTAACAAAGTGAAATTTTCTTTTACTGATACAATACAATACAAATACAAATATTATTATAGTGGCATTAATCCCGCAGAGTTTCGAGGCCACACTAATAAACGGGTGCATAGTACAACCGTTTGAGTGGAATAAAATTCAATTTGTATAAATGGGCCCGGTATGAATGACAACCTTTTGACACTTTTGTGGGTTTGACTGCGCCGTTAGCAGCAGTCTTTTGGGCTCTGCGGTAGAAGAGGAGGTACGCTTGCGCCTTCAAGACGTGGTTCAAGCTGGTCGGAAAGACCTGGAAGCATGAAGTGTTGTGAGGCAGCGCTTGTGGCAACACACACAAAAGAAAAAGGAAGATGATGAAAAGAGAAAAAATGAAATTTCAAAAAGTTAGAAATGAAAAGAAAATGGAAAAAACAATAAAAAGATAGATGACTCAAAGTGGAAGGTCAAATGTTAAAGGTGAAGGGTGTACTTACGTGTGAGTCGTTCATGCAGTGCCATGCGTCGTTGGGGGACTTGATGTAGGCATAGTAGTGTCCCGAGGAGGTGGAATGGCCCTCATGCACAAGCACTCCATACAAGTGGTAGGTGCAGGACCTCTTGCTCGGAGAGGCTGTGTGGTGGTGGTGAAGTGATGGTGTTTGTAAAATGGTGATGTTTATGGGATGATGGTGGTGTTTGAAGATAGTGGTGATGGATGTTATAAGGTATTGGTGTTGACAAGATGGTAGTGGTGAGTTTATGATGGAGGTTTGGTCTACCAAGACCACCCCCACTTATAATAACTATTATCAACACCTCTATCACCACCATTACCAGGGCTGGATTCGGGATGTGGGGGGTTTTGAGGCTTGAGAGGATTGTGGTGGCAGGTGAAGGGCTGGAGATTAAGAGTGCTTGGGAAGGAAATTTGGTTGGACACCTTACCACCCCCGATGGAGTACCTGTGGTGTGGTGAAAGGTGGTGAAGAGAGATAGTGAGGTGTTGGAAGGAATAAGTGTAGTGAAGTGATGTGGTGGGGTAAGAAGGAGTGGTGTGAAGAAGCATTGATAAGTTCAAGCTTGAAAATTCAAAAGGCTTGTTTGCAATTGATAAGATGATCAAATTGATGAATGATCAGATTTTCGGTGGATAAGAGAAACAAGAGGTGAAGGGAAACCTCTTGAACTGGATGGTGAGCACTTCAGGCAACTTGTAAAACACAAACCGCTTCTTCGCCCTCACCTTCTTTTGGCAACTTCAAAACAAAAATAATTTTTTAGTCTTAAAATTTTGAATTAAAGTCTCCACAAAAGGCAAAAAACGAACTGCTTGCAGAAGTAAGCATTGTCGCCGTCGAGCATTTCAGACTTGGTGAACCTTGAAAGACCCACCTCAATGCTGGACACACCCTGCGGTGGAGAAGCAACATTCAATGTGGCATGCCGAGGTTTTGGAAAATACCATAACACACCACCACCGATGTACAACTAAAGTCAACACCCCCAGTGAATAAAATCTTCTGTTAATCCAATGCACCCATTCATAAAATCAAGGAAGAAACCAAATCCTGCGTTACCAACAGATATAAACAAGCACATGTTGTGTTTGGTGGGTGGTTCAAACACTCCTATGTATGTATGATGGGTGGTTCAGACACCTTGAAAAAATGAGGTTTGTGGCTTTTGCTGTGAAGGAACAGCAACTCACCCTGACTTCCAAGGAAACGTCCATGAAGGGATCCAACTTGATAGACTCCTTGTGACACTGCATGCATACAACTGTGTTGGTTTGAGAGGATGTGTATGTATATACGTGTGTTGTATACAGACAACCACTCAAGATTAGAGAAAGTATAAATTACTTTGGCTCTTCAGCAGTCCTCCAAACAGTTTTGTGATTGGGGAGGACTTATCAGAAGAGCAGGTGTTTCTGGAAGTGAACAAGCCCTTGGATAGTTCTGGAAATTCTGCATGCATGCATACAAACGTACTTGTGGATGGAGGCACGATGCATGGCATCAATGACGTGTCTCAGGAACTCATGAGCATCCTCCTGACTCCCCCACCTCATGTGTCGAGCTATTTCTGTATGAGGGTTCAGTGCTTTTACCATGGGTGATGAGTGAAATGGTGTGAACACTGGAATGAATGATGTGTTGAAATGTAGAATGTACCAACGTTTGAGCTTTTTGAGAATGGAGGTTGGTGAGACAACATAGTTGTTCTGCATAAGACATGCCTTTGCAACAGACCTCAATTCACACACCATGCACAACTTGCCCATAGAATCACCTTATCATTTATGAAGTTTTAAAAAATTATTCACGTTTTTGATTAAATCACCTCACTGAATATTATTTTGAAATATTTTTCAGTACAAATTTTTGTTTTTAAAATTGAAAAATTGTTAAAGCTTTTCTCTTGAAAATATTTTTAAAATAAATAAAACTACAAACAATTTGTCGAGTGCCTGTTTGACATGAGGTAATTGAACAAGGGTTTGGAGTAAATGAGGCACTGGAGTGTGGAGTTAAGAAAACACGTGTTTCCCTGGTTCCTCAGTCCAGCCCCTACTTTCTTCAACTTTCCATATTTATCTTCAATATCATTTTCAACCTTTTTAATCTTTTTTTTCAGTGTCACCGCCTCTGAAATTTATAATAATGTATATAAGACTATTCCTTTGAAATAATTTTATTTTAATGTTATCCAAACGATGAAAAAAACCAACGTTTGCTAGAAACATCTTTTAAATTTTCTTTCGACTCTGATTTGAGTTTCACTTGGGTATCTTTTTCAAAAACCAATTCATTCGTAATTTCATTGGAAAACCTCAAATGGTCAGCGGAGTTTTTGCAGGTTGGCTTTGTAGTATGCATCAATGACGTGAACAAATTGTTTAAATTCGAGTTCATTCTGGAGTTGTTAAGAATAAACTAGAATTCAAACTCAAAAATGAGCATGCGAGCCAAGCACCGTAACAAACGTGTATTTAAAAAACGGATATGCAGTAATATGTGAAAAATTAATCTAAGTAATAATCTATTAACTGTGAAATATGTTAAACTCATTACTTTCATTTTTAAAATAGTTTTCAGTTAGTGGAATTATTTTTTTTATTTTGTAATAAAATGCAATAAAAAAATAGTAGACTGGCTTTTCTAGAATTTCTTGTAAATATAACTGAAAAGAAAAAAAATAGAAAAATTATTTTTAGACCTATAAGACATACTTATCTTATCAGAATGTAATATTGGTTAATGCGATTTTAAGGATTGGTCCATTATAAATTTTTGAGCTTCAATTTTTTTTCAAAAATTATTCAGAATGTCAGAAATTCTTCGGAATTATATGACATTTTAACAAAATTCATGTGAAATACTTTTCTTTTATAAACAAATTTATTAATTAAATACCAATTTTCAACTCAGATTCATTTTGACATTACAGGTTTGGTTTATTTGACTTGTTTTTTGTATTTTTATTTTTAAACCTTTTTTGTAAAATTTTCTGTGGCTTAATTGGAGAGCTCTGTTATAGAGTGTTCGATTCCAAGCTAAGCTCAGATTAGATTTGTAAAAGGCGGCTACTCAAGTAAAGAACAAATTGGAAGCCAGAGTGTCTCAGTCATCTATTAGCCCAGCAGCGAGCAAAACCGGTCTTTTGAGAGTGCCTTTAAAGCATGGCAAAAAGCTCTTAAAATGCATTAATTTAATTAGTTTAAATAACGTATCAATTTAACTCATCTGTTTAAAATTATATTCATAGTTGTTAAAATTGTCTTTGAATATTTTAAATCTTTTATTTACTTTCAAAAGTAGTTATTGAAAAATGAATGAACCTGACTTAAAAGATTTTTTACGTTACTTTACGTACAAAGCATCAAAACTACCAAAACTGATATGAAACTAAAAGCTGGGAAACATAGAATAAAGATAAGTGTTCGAGAATAAAAATAGTAGAAAATGTTCGTTTTTTATTCAGTTATTACAACATGTATTCATCCCTTCGTAGCCGATATAGATGCAAACATGGAAATACATAATTGACTTTCATGCTTGGCTCAGTGGCCATTGTGGTCTGATAGTCTAAATCTGCCGCAGATATGCATCACCTGGAAGCTAAAACAATTAATAATGCACCTACCTCAAAAGCCACTGTAGACTTCTTATCCACTCCAATCAAGACATTTGTATAGCGCTGATTGCAAACCTCATAACAAGCAATCCGAACAGTCCAAGTTCACTTTTTCCGACGATGATTTAAAAGTCAAAATTTTGAAGCGAAAAATTTTAGAAAAAACAAAAAAATATTCCGAATTGAATCGTTAGTCATCAAAAACGTAAGTTTCGCATAGCTTTGGCATTTCCAAAAGTGCGTCTGCAGATTCATCGCTGGTGTGCAGCTCCTCATTTGGCCACGCAAATTCCGTCTCCAGCGTGGTCCTTCTGGCAGTAGGGGTACTTGTTGCAACAGTCGTTGTTGCTTTGACACACCTCCTTGGTCCAACAGTCTCTGCACGTCTTGGAAGAGTGATCGCACACGTCGTACGCGTGACAACAGTCCGCGTTTGAACGACACGGTTGTCGGTAGCAAGTGTCCAAGCCGTGGAAGCCACCGTACCTGGTACTTAATGGTGGTGTGGTTTTGTGATGTTGGTAATTGTTGTATTGATGTGGGGGGGAGTATGATAGTGAATATGTGATAGTGGTGGTCGTGATGATGTGATGATGGTAGTGGTGGTGATGGTGATGATGGTGGTGGTGGTAGTGGTGGTGGTGATGATGGTGGTGGTGGTGGTGGTGGTGGTGGAGGTGGTGCTGTGATGGTAGTAGTGGTGGTGGTCGTGATGGTGGTGGTAGTGGTGATGGTGGTGGTGGTGGTGGTGGTGGTGGAGGTGGTGATGTGATGGTAGTAGTGGTGGTGGTCGTGATGGTAGTGGTGATGGTGGTGGTGGTGGTGGTGGTGGTGGTGGTGGTGGTGGTGGTGGTGGTGGTGGTGGTGGTGGTGGTGGTGGTGGTGGTGGTGGTGGTGATGGTGGTGGTGGTGGTGGTGGTGGTGGTGGTGGTGGTGGTGGTGGTGGTGGTAGTGGTGGTGGTGGTGGTGGTGTTGGTGGTGTTGGTGGCGGCGGTGTGAATGTAGTGATCAGATTGGGAGCTGTAGGTGGTCGTGAAAGATAAAAGGCTTCAAGATTGTTCGAGACAACATGAGGAATTTCAAAGTCTCCAGGGCGACTCGAGTGACAAAATAATGGGACGACGTCTTAAAGCGTCAACATGAAAGTCACGCGCAAGTCTCTTTCCTTCTTTCTTCGTTGTTCTATAAATAATTAACTTTTAAAAACCCCCTTTCTTTCTTCCCGTTGTTCAAAAGAAGAAATAAAATTAGAAAAAACTTTTCGAATAGATTTCGAATTAATTAAGGTGAGAATTTAATCAGCAACTTTATCGAATTAGGCACAAGGAGGGCAAGGTTTCAAACGTGACAAAAAAGCAAGTGAGCCACGGACCTTATCTTTGATGTTTTTGTGCTCTGAATTGTATGTGTGTGCGTATGTATTTATTTTTTTGTTTATTTATTCATTTTTTCATTGATGCACAAATGTATATGCATGTTTTTGTATGTGCGCTGAGGGTTTGTGTGTAGGTGTATATCTTTTTTAATCCCTCGACAGTCGTTGCAATGTTGTGTTTTATTGCATTCACAATTCATTTTTGGTTTTTCTAGCCGGAAAATCTAAACCGAAACAACAACAACAAAAAAAGAATTTCAGCTTTTTGAAGTTGAATTCTACTGAAATATATTATTCCATGAAATGTTTAACTTTTGAATAAATAATTTGTTATAAAGGCACTTTTTTGAGAAGATACTCGGCAAATTAGATTACCTGGTCACAGGTGGCACTTCGGCTTCTCTGCGGTGTGGAAGTGCGAGGTTATGATGATTTCACAATTGAGAGGCTCATAGGGAGGACCAGAAGTTATATTAACATCATAAATTATTCAAATGAAGAAGATGTTGGTGTGATGGTTCTGCGGGAAGATGAAGACGACGACGACGACGATGTGTTGCCATGGTAGTGCACGACTTGCAGGCGTGCTTGTCAATCGATCAGCGGGCCTTCGAGTCCCAGCGGAATCATTCACGAACAACAATATTCGAGAAACGATTATTTTTATCCATTAATACCACTGTGAAAGCACTAAAAATGATAATGAAGAAAGGAGGTACAAAATATGTTTTTGTCAGCGTTCGAATCCATACAGAAGTGTTGTCATATTTGATGGTGTACGCTTTTATTGCATTCACGCTACGCTTGCTATTACCTCAGTGGAGTAGTGGCCTCCGAAGGTTGCAAGCGAAAGACGGAAAAAGATGTCACATTTAAACGGTCACGAATCAATCATTAATTATTACCTCATTAATATTCTATTATATTTACTTTTCAAAAACTCCTTTCAAAAATATGTTCGCAAAAAAGAAATAACAGTTCGTCATTTCAGCTCCCAGTTATTTCATACTTCGATACTTCAGAGTGAAATGTTTTCTGTTTCGATAAAAGGTTCATGGTGGTTGCCAGGCAAATTGCATTAGCCAGCTGCTCTAAGACCTTGAAAATTCTCTCATCCATTTACCACCCAGCTCTCAGTCAACACTCATCTTCTCACCATCTACCACTCATCTTCTCACCATCTACAACTCATCCTCTTACCATCTACCACTCATCCTCTTACCATCTACCCCTCATCCTTTTACCATCTACCCCTCATCCTCTTACCATCTACCCCTCATCCTCTTACCATCTACCCCTCATCCTCTTACCATCTACCCCTCATCCTCTTACCATCTACCATCATCATCTATCTCACGTCCACAAATCGTCCTCTATGATCATTCATTCATCCACACATCCATCCATTTATGCATCCATCCATCCATCAAAACCAACGTGTGCGCAGTCTTGTGGTCTTCCTCCTTGGCCATCTTGGTTTCGCAGGTGCATGTGCAAGTGTTGGGTCTGTTGTAGTTTCTGTGGCGGTGGAGTAGATGGGGGTGATGGTGATGAAAAATGATCTAATTTAGCACAAGAAAGGTGAAAAGTGCAAAGAAGGGTCGAAGAAGAAAGAAAGGAAGAAAGGAAAGAAAGAAGGAAGGAAGGATGGAAGGAATGAATAAAGAAAGAAAAAAAAGAAGGAAAAAAAGAAGAAAGGAAGGAAGGAAGGAAGGAAAGAAGGAAGGAGGGGAAGAAGGAAGGAAAGAAGAAAGGAAAGAAAGAAGGAAGAAAAAAAAGAAGGAAGGAAGGAAAGAAGGAAGGAGGAGAAGAAGGAAGGAAGAAAGGAAGGATTAAACGAAGGGATGAAAGAGTATTTGGGTTACAAGCGTGGAAAGGAGTGATGGATTGCAAAAAGACAAGATTGATTGATGGTGAAAGTTAATCAAATGAGGTCTCGTGACGGAGGATTTTTGAGTGCTATTGGAACAATGCATGGAGGTGTTTCAAGAGGTGTTTGTCGGGCGGTTGAAGTGTGAACACTTCATTCTGAAGACGTGTGTACGTGTAAGTTCACTTTTTGATTTTGAAGCAAATAAAAAAAGAATTAAATTTTTTTCGAAAAATTAAGTTTTGGAATAGTGGAGAAAATTGCTATGTGGCATTAACAAGGCTATAAAGGTGTTTCGAGTTCTGAACTTGATTGATGCCTCAAAGTTAATGTACCTTTTATGCACACAATGGCGTGCAAGCCACAATTATGGAAATGTAAAAATAACAGCGTTTTGAACACCTTCAAAATCATACAATGGCAAATGCACAAAAACGCACACGCACGCGCACACACACACACACACACACACACACACACACACACACACACACACACACACACACACACACACACAC
>OX387248.1:10830675-10850675 GCA_947562095.1 Branchellion lobata | reverse complement strand
TGATAATTATGATAATGATGCTGAGTAGTATAATGATGCCGATGATGATAATGATGACGATGACGATGAAGACGATAGTAATACGATGGAGTGGCCATAAAAATCAGAATCGTGAAAATCCGAATGACAATATTGCTGTTTTACGCTGCCATTCATAAAGGTTTATATCTTTTTGATGAATGGAAGTGAGAGAGTGAGTGAAAAAGAGAGAGAATTAAAAAGTAAATAGAGGAGACGAATGAAGGATTGAAAGAAGGAAATAGAAGGAATAGGAAAAAAGGAGGAATGAAAGAAAAGAATGAAACAGAGGAATGATGAAAGGAGATGAAAGAAGGGAGGAACGAAACAGAATACTTTTTTGTCGACGAGGTCTTGCCAGTCGATGCACTGAAAGAAGGCGTGAGCTTCAATCTCCTTGACGTCATCAATGCCCCCTCCCAGGCTGTTGTTGAGGTTAATGTCATTGTTATTGATGTTGATCTTGATTTTGTTGCTGGTGTTTATGTTGTCATTGACTCAAACATAATCGCATAAAAAGACCTTACAAATCACACAAATACTCAAGCACACATACATATACACACAGTCACAGAGACACACAAAGAGAATGAGAACGAAAGAGAGTAGTAAGCAGACAACCGTTCAGCAGGGATCTTGAAGAGGAAGCCCTTGAGTACCGACACCGCCTCCGGAGTCAACGACTTGGGAAAGCGCACATCCTGGTGAACTATCAACTCGAACAACACCTCTGGGTCTCTGTGATTGTATGCGTGTATATCTTTGGTAATGCGTGTATATCTATGGTTGTATGTATGTGTGTCTTTGTTGCAAATGTAGGTTTCTTTTATTGTATGTGTGGATCACTTTGATTGTATGCGTGAGTCTCTGTGATTGTATGCGTGGATCTCGGTGATTGTATGCGTGAGTCTGTGATTGTATGCGTGAGTCTCTGTAATTGTATGTAGTTGTTTGTAGTCATATGTGTGTATGTCGTTATTATTTTGCGTGGGCGTTGTTGAAGTGTGGTAGTTTAGTTATTCACGGCTGCGATGAGGTGGTGTGTTGTTATTATTGGCGAGACGACGTTCATGAGAAAACTACTGCTCTAACAATGATGGCTCCATTTTTAGCGAAAAATCATTGAATAAACAATCAAAAAAGCTTTCAGAACAATAAGCGACACAAATAAGTAACGATAACAACATCAATAATAACAATAATAATTATTATTATTATATTAACAATAGCAATAAAAACTACGAAAACAGTGAAATTATTGGTAGCGACCATAAGCAAAAACAATAAAATAAGATTTACAGAAGGAATAAATAGCTATAAAAACATCACAAAACAAAGATGATAGTGACATTAACCCCAAAGAGCTTCGAGGCCACTACGTGAAAGCAACAATAACAACAGTAAGTGCATTTTATTGATAAAGACTGAAAAAAATTGAGAACCAATGAAGAAAAGGCGAGGTGAAAAAGATAAATAAGAACAAAACAACGATAGCCACGACAGCAGTATCAAGAGTAGCATTAGAACAACAGTAAGAGTAGAGAAAAAAAAAGCCCTAACAATAACACCCGCAATGACAACAGCAACGACGACAACAACAGCAATGACAACACCAGCAATGACAACAACAGCAATGACAACACCAGCAATGACAACACCAGCAATGACAACAACAGCAACGACAACGGCACAATAACAGTAACAATAACCGCAACAGCTACACCAACGACAATAGTAACAAAAAAAAAGCACCGCCAACAACAAGAACAACAACAGCAACAACAATGACGAGCACCTGTTGTAGAAGGGGAGTCTCCCACACATCATCTCGTACATCACCACTCCTGTGGCCCACCAGTCAACCTCCCTGCCATACGTGTTGTCCTCCAACACCTGCGCAGTGGTGGTGTGGTGTGACTGGATGTGGTGTGTTATTTCGTGGCGTTGTTTGGTTTAACATGTTGTGATGTGGTGTGGCGTGGTAGTAGTGAGGTTTTGTGGTGTAGTGTGGTAGTGGTGGTGTAATGTGGTGTGGTAGTAGTGGTGTTTTGTGGTGTGATAGTAGTGGTGTGGTGGGGCAGTAGTATGGTGTTTTGTGGTAGTAGTGGTATGGGTGGCGATGGTGGGCCGTAGTGTAATGTGGTGAGCATAAGAATAAATAGCGTAGTAGAGAATATGGAGAGTAAGTATGTTTGGGACAGCAGAAAAAAGAAAAAAAGCGACTAAAAAGGTGAAAGTGTAAAAAAAAGTAAAAGGTGGAAAGATGAATGGAAGAGAAATAAAAGAAAAAGAAGTGAAGGAGGAGGAGGTGGAGTGAGAGAGAGAAGTAGTGAAAAGTGAAAAGAAAAAAAGAGTGAAAAAGGAATGAAAAAATGAAAGAAGAATGAAAGTGTAAAGAATGAATGACTTGGCGAAAAGGAACAAAGGAAGAATGAAGAAGGAAAGAAGGAGTAAATAGGAAGAAATGAGAAAAGAAGGAATGAAGAAAGAGAAGGAGACCTCAGGGGCGAGGTACTCGGGGGTGCCACAGAAGGTCTGAGTACTCGAGCCAAACGACATATTCTCCTTGCACAGGCCAAAGTCGGCAATCTTCACGTGACCATCCTTGTCCAACAAAAGGTTTTCCAGCTGGTGCAGATGGTGGTGGATTAGTGGAATGGTGGTGGTGAAAGATTTTTGGTGGAAGATTGGTGGAGTGGTGCTGGTGGGTAGAAATATGATTTGGAGGTGAGTGGGTGAAAAGTGAATAAAGAGGCGATATAACAGATTATGAGTTCAATGCTTTGGTGGCAGAAAAGAAGGTAGTTGATAGTTGGATGAAGAGGGTGGAACGTCTAGGATTATTTAATTCTTGTAAGCAGTAACAAAGAACCACAACAACTACAACAAGCACAACATCAACAACAACAACAACAATAACAGCAACAGCAACCCCGATAACAATAGCAGCAACAACAAAAACAACAGGCACCTTAAGGTCCCGGTAGATGACGTTGTTCTTGTGCAGGTATCCCAGTGCTGAGCAGATCTCTGCTCCGTAGAAGCGGGACCTGCGATGAACGTCACTATACAATGCTGCAAAGACCTTACAAATGCACTTGAATTATTATTGAAGCTTTACTATAGAAAAACCATTCAATTTCAATTAAGTTATGCAATAATACAAGAACCTTGAGACTCTTTGGGGTAAAATGACATTATTTTATCATAAACCCAATAATATTCGTGGTTGTTTTGTATTATATTGTAATTACAAAAGGCCACTGGAGTAAATTGTAAAGGAAATAGATATATGTGGATTTTAATGTTATATTTATATTTAATAGCGAATATTGAAAATCACACTGGAGGGGTAGACTATATGATCCTCATAAAGATAGTGGAGTATGAAAGTTTACTCATCCCTGTGATACCAAATTACGCATTAAACAAACCTTATTCGGAAGATCAAACAGCCAGGTAATCCCAAAAACAAACACACACACGCGCACACGCGTACACACACACACACACACACACACACACACACACACACACACACACACACACACACACACACACACACACACACACACACACACACACACACACACACACACACACACACACACACACACACACACACACACACACACACACACACACACACACACACACACACACACACACACACACACACACACACACACACACACACACACACACACACACACACACACACACACACACACACACACACACACACACACACACACACACACACACACACACACACACACACACAAACACACACATACACACAAACCTGTGTTCTGTAAACCTCTTTTCCTTGGAGAGGTGGTGGAATAGCTCACCACCATTCACCAACTCTAACACCAGGCAGAGGCGGTCAGGTGTTTGGAAAGAATAGCTGAGATGCTGTGGTGGTGTTTTGGGGTAGATTGGTGTTGTGGTGTAAGACAATGGCATTTTGGGGTGATGGTGGTATGATGGTAAGATGATGGTAAGATGATGGTAATAAGCAGTGGTGTAGCAGTGTATAGTGGTGGGTGAAATCAGTTGAACTGGATGTGTGTGATAAGACGTCACATAATCAAATGATGGTGACAACTCATGGGAGCCTTGACTGACCGTGATGAAAGGATGTCTGCTCTGCTGTAGCACCTTGTTCTCTGCTATGGTGTGAGCCACTTCATCCTTCAAACAGTGTTGAAGCAGTATTGTTGAAGTTGTTGCAAAAACTTTGCATGTGATGGTTGAAAGTCATTTAGTTGAAGATTCAGTCTAAAATTTTTCTGTGATCTATAAGCATGCGACAGCAGAATTAGGAATGAAAAATGGAGAGAAAGGAGTAAGGAGAGAGATTAAGTGAGGAGAGTGAGGAGTGGACAAAAGATGGAGTACCTTGGCAATGATGAGTTTTTTCTGAAGGATTTTCATGGCGTACAACTTGCCCGACCTGCGCTCTCGACACATCACCACCTTTCCAAAAGAACCCTTGCCCAAACATTTCATGAGTTCAAAGTCCTCAAACATCTGTGGCAGAGTTCAAATCATCAGCTGAGTAGGCCATCAAGTTTTCTTTTGAATTATGCCTTCTTCAAGTTTCACTTACTTTTCCACTTCCACACCCACAATCCAGTCTCAATCACTCCCACTTTCCCACCACCACATACCAGTTTCTTTTTGCGTTTTGGCTGTAGAATGCCTTCCACTTGGTCTCCACTCTCGTCCTCCAGACTCTCCGACACTGATAATATGGCTTCAATCCAGTCTTCCCTGTGCAAGTGATGCATCCATTAATCTTCTGCCACTTCATTCATTACCCTTTCCATTCTTGAAGTTACATAAATATGCACAAAGTGACATGAAACAATACATTTAGCTAGAAAAATTTTCATGATTCAGTAAAATATGAAGATGTTTAATGATAAAGTGGTGTCATCAAGACCACTTGATACCTTTCCTGGGGTGTGTCCACTGCAAACATGCGTTCGACCACGGTGGTCATATGCAGCCCTCGGATGGTGAATGTGTTGAGACGAGGTTTGTCGAAGCGCATCAGTTGGCACCCTGGTGGATGATGTGGTGCTTACATGTTGCTCCAGCATGTTGTTGTTGGTTGAATATATCAACAGTTGTAGTGTTTGAAAGGTATATAAAATGTGATTATGAGGGATGTATTTCAATAGATCACCTTTGACAGTGAAATTGTTGTATGGTTCTTGTGAGTCATTTTCTGGTTGTATTTTGAAGCCATAAAATGTTCCATTACTACGTAGTATGAAGTAGCGAGGTCTCCATGTCTTTATGTGTTCTCCTGTTACGAAAAACAAGATTGATTGATTTAAAAAAGAATTCTTTTTCATGAAATGGCAAAAAGAGTTAGGATTAATCAGTTTTTAGATAATTTGAAAAAAACAGAACCTCTCTTCATTAGCCAACCCTCTTTGATAATCCGTTCTTCTTCCTTGACCTCCATGCAAGTTTCTTGGTTGTGTTTGAATATTTTTTAAAACTAGTTTGTTAACGTTAGACAGTGAATAAACAAAAAATTTTAGATTGATTTTAATACTCAATTCAATAAATTTGAAAATTTTTATAAGTGATATAGATTTGTTTTCATCAATTAAACATATTTTAAACACTTTTGTATGAAGTATTTGGCTGTTACTTGAGTGAAAATTGATTTTTCAGCAAAATTTCCTTTGAAAACAATGAGAATTTAAAGTTTTAAAACAGAATTAAAAAACATTACCCAGGTAATTTTAAACAATCAATCATTTTTATCTATTCATAATACGAAGCGATTTGTTTTTTGTTTTAATTTTACAATCCATAATGGGGAAATAATCACTAATTCCAAAACTAAAAAAAATCAATTTTACAAACTTACTATGAAAAATAAGTTTTTATTCCTAAGTCGAATGTTTTTAGATGAACGTTCTTACCACGAGAGTTACTTTAGCCACACATTTCGGTGCATATGTCTAATCATTAGACGATACATGAATGATAGATTAACAATAAGATTTTTTATTTGTAAACATAAAAAAGAAAATGTAAAATTTGTTTTGTACAAGGAAGTAAATCATCAATCAAATTGATTTTTGAATTTATTTAAAAAAAATTTGTTTGAAGATATTTCACTTATGACAAACAAATGCTTTTTTTGTAATTTATCACGCATGAACAAACTCTAATTTTTTTATATAATCATGTAAGCTTTTTCGAGAGTTATTAAATAAAACAAAATTTTAAAAGATTAATTTTTACTAAATATTTAATTTAAAAAATTGTCTTTGTAGATTTTTTTTCTATTTTATCATAATTTTTCTCGATTTCAATTGAAAACAGTTTAGTGAGGTTTTAATGGAATTTTTACGTTGTTCTAGGACGGATGTTTTTTGTGAAGCTGATAGCGAAAGCAGATCCAGCTATTATCTTTAAAACATCAAATACATTTTTAGCGTTGAGTTGTGAAAAGCTATTTAAAAAACTTCTCGAATTTTGAAACAACCACATAATAGTGAATTAAGGTAGAGGGAATTTCTGTTCTTATGTGATATTATGTTTGAATAGCCACTATTTTCTTATCAATCTTTCCTATCGTTTATTATCAACATTTTTTCATTGGACACAGAAACATTGTTCTTGTCCTTTGAAACTTTCAATCAATGAATAAATAAATATCAACGGTTTTTAAAAACATCATTTTGTTCCTAAATCGACCATCATGTATTCATCCAAAAAGCACTCAGACACGTAAAGTTAACGCTTTTCTTATCGATCAGACACTCGAGGTTCATATGGAGGCGGATAAGAGGATGGCATTTGTAAGGCTTCAAAGCTGCAGATATTTCACTAAGCACTTGAGCCCAAGTACTCATCAGTGCTGAGCTATTGATCTACAACAGTAATGAACATCATCTACAAATGTTGCATATCACAACATGCCTGTGAGCTCTTCTGTTTTCACTGCGTTAAGATCAGACGTGATTAAGTCAAAGTTGTTTTTTATCACGTCTCAGCTAATGTCTTGTCGATTCGGTTGGTCAACTGCCATAAATTCTAGTTCGTAAGACATGCCATTAATCAAAACGTTTAAAAGAATTTATTGCAAGCATAAATCACATTCAAGAATGATTATTTCTGAGTCAATATTTGAATGTTTTATTAATAGATAAATTTTATTTATTTATTATTTTAATTTATCGAATGCAAAACTTTGTTGAACCATCGCTAAAGAACTACACGGTACTGGAGTATTACTGTGAAACTTTGAAAAATTAAAAGAAATAAATTTTTAATTGAATCCGACGAAGTATGAAGCAAAGAGTGAGCAAGCTGGAAGGGGTTCAATGGTGTTTGAAACGAACATCAAATAATCACTTGATTCTCATATCCTCCTGAGCAGAGCAGAAACAATAAAAGTGATGGAGACCATCAAGAAGTTGTGACAGTCTAAAAAACATACGGATTCACCGTAAATAGAAGTTTGTTGGATAGAAAAGGCGAGCTTTAATCGGTGGCACTAATGAATACAATACCGATTGTTTTTAGAAGAGCCATCAGCCCTAAAAAGCTTTGAGACAACATCTTTTATCATCAACGAAGCTACAGACAACACTTGTCAGCTCGTCAGGCAGTTTGAGCAGTCGCTCGTGTTATCGGTATTAAAGCCGAATTGAAGGAATAAGCACCTCTTAATGAGCTGTTAGAGGCCTGAGCGGTCAAAAGCTGCAGCAAGCTGGTCATTAGCGTGCCTAATGATGTGTCACTGTGAGCCATTCAAGGCCATTTGAATTCAATTTGATACGAAGTTGTTTCTATAAATAAATAAAGAAATAAATAAATAAACAAATTTAAATGAAGAATCGATTGATTATATTTTCTTGGATAGTTGAATGAGGATTTCAATATATACTTTGAATCTTTCACATCCGCAAAACGTTTTCTAAACTTGTCGACTATAAAACATAAAAGTTCAGTAAAGTCTAGTTTAGAGTTGGGAAAGATAGGGCACTTGAGGTAATTTTTTTAAAATTTAAATTATTGTCTAAAGTAAGAAAAATAATTATAAAACCATAATTTTTAATTATTAAACATATGCATTATGAATACTTGTGAGAAAAAAATTGCTCGAGGGGAAAAATTGATAAATTGGAAATTTGTATTTAATACAAAAAATAAGAAATATTTAAAATGTATTTAATATAAACATAAAAAAACATAAATTTAAAAACAATATTATAAATAAAAATTAATGATTAAAAAATAATAAAAATGGGTATTCAATATAAAACTTATTAAAAAAACAGTAATAATAAAAAATAATGAAAAAGTTGATTAATTAAAAAGAGAAATGTTGATTAAATAAGAATGGAAAGAGAGACAAGCGAAGATAAACAGGCAGACAGGTAGGAAGACAAGAGCAACATGTGTTTCCACTCGTCATCGACGTATCAGCTTTGATGTTGTATCAGTATTCATTCTCCATTCATTCCTTTCTTTCTCCATTGATCCTTCTTTCCCTTCCTTCATTCATTCATCTATTTTTTTATTTAGCTCTTCATCCATACATCCATTCTTCCATTCTTTCATTCTTTCATTAAAAATATTTCCTCCATCTATTCTTTAGTTTTTTTATTTCTTACTTACCCAATTTTCATTGATTTCTGCTTTTTCCATTAATTGAATCATTCATTCATTTCAATCTTTCATTCTTTCATTCTTTTTAGCGTTTCTGTTATAATTTTTTCACACTCAACTCTATCACTCAATACTCTACACGATCTCATGCCCTCCACTCGCCGCACTGCCTCAGCCGAAAATAAAAACCTCATTCAGAACTGCAATCAAAAGTGCAAGCAGGCTGTTCCACAAAAATGAGTTTATTTAGTTCGAATAAATAAATTTGTCCGGATGAAAAAATAAATAAATAAAATAATGAAATAAGACAAAAATTGATTAAGAAAAAAAAATTGGTTTAGCCAAAAAATAGATTTAAACAAAATTAATGACATTTTTCGGAAAATAACGGAATTTGGTGGATTAAAGAACAAGGCAGTCTTGAGCACAGGAGCTAATTGCGTGGCTTGTTGTTGAAAAGTGTGCGAAGATTATCTTGGCACATGATTAATTGCCTGCATATATCACTCCCTCACCTGCTTTGTTGCCTTTGTTTGCAACTTGTTTGGAATTATTATTTAACTTTTTGTGTTTTTATAACCGAGTTTTCGTAACTGTGTTTTTATAAACGTGTTTTTATAAACGTGTTTTTATAAACGTGTTTTTATAAACGTGTTTTTATAAACGTGCTTTTATAAACGTGTTTTTATAAACGTGTTTTTATAAACGTGTTTTTATAAACGTGTTTTTATAAACGTGTTTTTATAAACGTGCTTTTATAAACGTGTTTTTATAAACGTGTTTTTATAAACGTGCTTTTATGAATGTGTTTATAAGTATTTTTTAAATTATTATATCGAAAAAAAATTTATCATAAAAATTTCATAAAAATGATGAACACCAATATTGGGCATTTTAAAGACATAAAAATTAGAGTTTATTTGAAAAAATATGCAAATACGCTATAAAAAGGCTAAAAATAAAAAAAAAGGAATTTATTGTATTTTCAAATAATTCATTTGAGCCATTTATTTAATAATTGAGAGTTTTTCGTTGATAATTATTTTAAAAAGTCGTATTTTGCCTAATTAAAAAGGAATAAAGAGTCATTTGAAGATATACTGAAGGCATAGGCACAAACATGAGAAACACAGTTATAAAATTATGAATATATAAGCATATACGCATAAATGTATTTGTGTGTGTTTGTGTGTGTGTGTGTGTGTGTGTGTGTGTGTGTGTGTGTGTGTGTGTGTGTGTGTGTGTGTGTGTGTATGTGTGTGTGTGTGTGTGTGTGTGTGTGTGTGTGTGTGTGTGTGTGTGTGTGTGTGTGTGTGTGTGTGTGTGTGTGTGTGTGTGTGGTGTGTGTTTGTGTGTGTGTGTGTGTGTGTGTGTGTGTGTGTGTGTGTGTGTGTGTGTGTGTGTGTGTGTGTGTGTGTATGTGCTGTGTGTGTGTTGTGTGTGTGTGTGTGTGTGTGTGTGTGTGTGTGTGTGTGTGTGTGTGTGTGTGTGTGTGTGTGTGTGTGTGTGTGTGTGTGTGTGTGTGTGTGTGTGTGTGCTTGTGTGGGTGTGTGTGTGCGTGCGTGTGTGTGTGTGTGTGTGTGTGTGTTTGTGTGTGTGTGTGTGTGTGTGTGTGTGTGTGTGTGTGTGTGTGTGTGTGTGTGTGTGTGTGTGTGTGTGTGTGTGTGTGTGTGTGTGTGTGTGTGTGTGTGTGTGTGTGTGTGTGTGTGTGTGTGTGTGTGTGTGTGTGTGTGTGTGTGTGTGTGTGTGTGTGTGTGTGTGTGTGTGTGTGTGTGTGTGTGTGTGTGTGTGTGTGTGTGTGTGTGTGTGTGTGTGTGTGTGTGTGTGTGTGTGTGTGTGTGTGTGTGTGTGTGTGTGTGTGTGTGTGTGTGTGTGTGTGTGTGTGTGTGTGTGTGTGTGTGTGTGTGTGTGTGTGTGTGTGTGTGTGTGTGTGTGTGTGTGTGTGTGTGTGTGTGTGTGTGTGTGTGTGTGTGTGTGTGTGTGTGTGTGTGTGTGTGTGTGTGTGTGTGTGTGTGTGTGTGTGTGTGTGTGTGTGTGTGTGTGTGTGTGCGCGCGCGTGGAAGTATGTATCAGAGGCGATACGATGGAGGGGGTGTGGTTATGGGCGGAGTCATGAGCTCGATTCACTATATAAAAGAGAGATTTGGAAGTCTCCACACATTTTGATAGATTTTCTCCCGCGTCCTTTGGTTTGCCTCGGTGGTTTTATAGTTTTGAGGTAATAAGATTGTTGAGTTGTTCAGTAATGGTGATGAACGTGGAAGAGGAGAGAAGGCGCAAGTGGAGCTTTGACTTTCGCAGGGGCAGCCCCCTGCAGGGAGGCTCGTACGAGTGGCAGGTCGTGTCCAGGAGTCCCCTCACATCACCCCCCATATTTTCACCATTTTCATCACCACCTTTCTCATCACCATTGTATCCATCCCCGCCATTCACACCACCACCACCAACTTCTCCCACGTCAACATCTTTTTCATGCACGTCATCGGACCTTCCACATCCATCTTTCTCCACTTCTCCACCGCCGACGCTATTCTCACAGTCCAGACTGCAATTTCACAGTCCAGACTGCAATTGTCAAATAGTGTCAACTGCTCTACTTGTCTTCTGACGCTATCTGCCCTCAAAGATAACTCAACCAATTTACAATCGTTTCCAGAGTCTTGCTGCAACTCCACGTCGAGTCATAACCCTTTGAAACACTTACCTCTGAAGCTACTGGTGAGGAAGAGAAGTGGCAAAAACCCCAGCAGGAAACTCAACTTCGACCCTCCTCCCCAAAGGATCCATCTATCCACCCTTAACAACAACATCGGCAACAACATCAACAACAATAACATTAACAACAACAGTATTAAAAACAACTTTGACAAAGACACGGATAAACACCTCAACACCAACGAAAACAGCATCAACAGCATGGCAACAGATCCTGACACATGTAAGCTATCACTGCAACACCACTTTTTGCAACTCAGCATCGACTCGCATGAACTGCCAGTCAAAAAGCTCAAACCCCTCTCGAAAGAGGATACGTCACCAAATTCCACAAATATTGAATTAATCACTGGTTTGTTGTTGTTGATGATGTCATTGTTGGTATTGTTCATGTGATTGTTGTTGGTGTTATTGTTGATGTTGTTGGTGTTATTGTTGATGTTGTTGGTGTTATTGTTGATGTTGTTGGTGTTATTGTTGATGTTGGTGTTTTTGTTGATGTTATTGTTGAGTTGTTAGCATTTTTGTGGATGTTGTTGTTTTTATGGCGGATTTTGTTATTTTTTTTAGTGATTTTGTTTTTAGTGTTGTTTTTGGTGTTATTGTTGATGTTTTTATAGATGGTATTGATGTTCATGTTGTGAATGTCGACTTTGAACTCGCCTCACATGACGATTCAAACAAAAAATCACATTTCAGACTACTTTGTGAAAAGAAAAAAATGGATTCGGAAGAACTAAAGCCGAAAGGTAATTTTTCATTAAGCTTGAATATCAATTCAAATTTTAAAACCTCAACTTTTGTGAATTTAAAAAAGATTTTGAAAAAAATAAATTGAATCTTTTGTTTTAATGGTAAATCCTTCTGGCATAGCAACCAAGATGCATGCAACTTGATTTTATTACTTTTCAACCTCATATACCTTCTATCCCGTTCCCTATTGAATTCATTAGCACAATCCGGCTAATGATTGCATTGACTTAACATCCTCACTCTTTTTCATTGTTTTTTTTGAATATTTTAGTGACTAGTTTAAAAAATCTTATTTAAAAAATTAATACTATAATGAAGAAAAAATATACAGACAGACACATACACACAGACAAAAACGCGCACAGACAAACCCGCACACACAGACACGCACACACAGACACACACAGCACTTCAGAGTTATAGCATGTTATTCAAAGATCATAACAAGCAGCTCTTATCTCTTCCTTTGTTGCGCACTGAGGCCTGTCACTCAACACCAGCCCTCTTTGAACCTCACGTCTGCTTATACGCACATAATTCTTGAGACTTTTTGAGCAATTAAGATAACAATGAAATATTGAATGCTGACAATCTTTTTGACTTCTTAAGTGGAGATAAAAGAAGAACAAATTCCCTTTGTAGTTGCTCAGCAGACGTGTGTTTTGCGCCGCTCGAGAGTTAACATGCCTCTGTGTGGTGTGTTGTATAATGCGCAGTGTGAACAAATATTGAATCGAACCAACTTAATAAACACCAGTGCGTATTTTTATTAGGATTAACGCTTCTGTCCGAACCAATGGCCTTGGCTCGAAAACGTTTTTCTGATTAATTTTTTAATTCAAAAAAAAAGAACGGAAAAAATTTGACATTTGATTACTTCTATAAATAAAAAAAAAGCTTCTCGTATTACATCTTTTGAATTAACATCATTCTTCTTTCCTCAACGAACATCAAAACGTGATTTAAAAGCCCCCGAACGTGGGAAGATTCAGCGACTGTAGAAAATTTATATTACTTTTTATGATAATTAAAATTCAAAAAATACTTTTTGGAATGACTAATTTCTGAGCCATTCATGTTATGTGAGAAACAAACTTTTGAAGCCCTCTTCTCTTTTGTTTTAACATTTCCTAGTTGCGTTTCTTTAATGTACAGTCTGTCTGCGTCCCAAAGCTTTTATTACCTGTTCTCTCACACGGCTTATTATTTTTTTATATTTTTAAATTCCAACACAAAGAGACACTAGAAATGAAATCACAGCGATGTTTTTGCCGTAATTGCGGTGAGAAGCAATCGCAATGGGATCGAGTGATTACAGTGAGAAATTTAAACTAGGCGCTTTGAAGGAGTTCACGAAGGCTCTGGAAAGTTAAAAAGTAAAATTAAACAAATCTGTTTTTTCATAAGGACTATAAAAAGAGACAAAAATATATGATAAGATAATTATATACAATAAATAAAATATATACAAATAAATGAATATAGAAAATAAACGAAATATATGGAATAAATAAAATGGAACATATCAGACTTATTTACTTAACTTAATCGGCGTATCAAACGGCATGCATCAATTACAACAGAAGGTTTGTTTATTCGATTAACTTTCAAGCATCTCTTTAGCCTTAATGAGAGCAATTGCGGCGTATTTCGAGTCAGTATTAGGTGTTTTTTAATCTTCGTTGGCTACGCAAGTCGTGGCTGCTAACAAGGAGGCTGAAGCTTGGTGGAGATGGAAGTGAGAATGAAATTAAAAAAAAAACACTGATTAATTTAACAGAAGGTGAACGAAATTTCGAGACGGATAGATGAATAAACAAATGAAAAGGTTAGATGAAAAAATAGTTGGAAGGATAGATGGATTGAAGGATAGATAAAAGGTAAATGGAGGGATTGAGAGAGGAATGGATGGAAGGATGGATGGAAGGGTGGATGGAGGAATAGGTGGAAAGATGGTTGGAGGGATGGATAAAAGGATAGATGAAGGATAGATGGAAGGATGGATGAAGGATGGATGGAAGGATGAAAGGTGTGAGAGGTAGTGATTGTTGTGATGGATAGAGCATCTGGATCGGAGCAAGAAGCATGTTGCATCAATAAAGGAGATCAAACAGGTTCATGAAGGGCTGCTTTAATTACAAGTTGGAGGCTGTGCGTGGGAGGCTGGAGAGTAATGGAAAAGCCATTATGAAGAATCCATAAAATAAAAATGATTTTTCAAGTTGAAAACAATCGAAAAAAAAATTTCAAAACTATTAAAATGACGTTTTCTAGCGGTCAGAAACGCATGGGAAAATGAAATTCGTGTTGTCTGTGATCACACACGCATGACGTCACCACTCTTGGCCATCTAGACATAATTATTCCAGTCATACAAGGCAATTGTTTTAATTGAAGCCCACACATATTCAAACTCAGGAAAACATCGGAAAGCACACGCATGCACGCACGCAACATACACACACAAACACACACCCACACACACACACACACACACACACACACACACACACACACACACACACACACACACACACACAACATTTCTTACATACGACCAACTAAACTTCTTGAACACACAAAGGGGCAGTTATGTGTGTTTGTGTGTGTGTGTTAACGGTAACAGCCGCCTTTAGTGTCCAAGCGTCCACGTGTGCCTTCAATTACCACGCCCTAATTAAGCTGCCTTTGTGGTCGTCCCTTGTTCTTCATCTCCTCGTCAGTTCCTTATCAGAACCTGCCTCAATTCCTTATCCGAATCTGAGACCGATTGTTTTGCAGTTCCTGGTCAGAGCCTATACTGCTGGGTTTCAATCAGAAATCCCCATCGAAGGTTGCAGAGATTGGAAGCAGTAGTGTCTGTGGTTGTTGCCACCGTTGCATTATTTTGTGACATGGGAGTGTTGTCGTGTAATCCTTTAAAAAATTAAAAAGTTTAAAACGATTATTATTCAAAATGAATCATGTAAGAAAGATAATCATTCGAAAATCCGAATAAAAAAATTATTTGCAGAGAATTTTGAAGAAGAAAAATGATTTAAAAGGCTTTCAGAGGAACAATTACTCAAAGAGCTTTCAGAGGCGACTAACAGCCATTAATCGGTTTTATTTTTACGCAACAGGAGCCAGCCATAAAAGAATGATGTGTCTAACCTCACAAGCTCCATAACTTTGATATATTTTTTAATGGTCTGCGGCATGGATTGATTGATATAAAGCCGCAATCAACACCATTCACTGCAGTCTGATGTTCATTTGCCAGCAATAAAAACGTATACTTCAAAAAATATCTTTCTTCATATACATATAAAAAATAAGTTTAAAAAAATATAAGAAATCTTCGAACATATGTCTAGATTTTAACTACTTAAAAATATTATGTTGGTTTTTGATGAAAATAATAATTTTACTTTTAATGGCAATAATTTTATTTTTTATAAAAATAATAATTTTGATGGAAATGATTTTAAAAATAAAGAATTTGATTTATTCGTATGCAAAACCTAATCCTTCAACTTTCCTTTCAGTTTCAACAGCTCGAGATGACAAGAGCAGATCTGGAATGTCAGCTATTCATCATCACCAACAACCCGCTCACCACCTATTCACTAATCCACTCACCACCCATTCATTCATCCACTCATTCATTCATTCATCAATCATCCAATCATTTATCCATCCACTCATTCATTTATTCACTCATTCATTCATCCATCCATTCATTCATTCATCCATTCATTCATTCATTCGTCTATCCTCTCAACCTCTTCTTTCTATCCGTCCCACTGAAACTTGCATTTCGCGAATTATTTTTACTATTAAATTATTCCCATGTTTTTGAAATTAAAAAAAAATATTTTTGTAGTTTTCTGTTCCCTTTGATGTTTGTACCATTTTGACTAGAGAATATTTATTCATTCGTAATTTGATCCGTTTTGGTAGATGTATTTTTGTAAGCTACATGCTTTCGGAATTATTTTTGATACTCATGAATGAAAGAAATATATATTTCACATATATGACCAGAATATCTTTTCGATTGAAAAACCTTTCCAGAAAAATATTATATTAATTCTTATTGCATTTATTTTTGATGGAAAACAGTTCGAAATATTTTTGTGACAATTGTACATGAAGCTTCAATAAAACCTTTTCAAACCGCCTCATGAATTCTGATTTCTTTGGCAAAAAAAGGGCCTTGATAGAAGTTCAAAGAAAAAAAACCAAATATATGCCATGATTTCCAAGTGATAATCTCCAGATCTCTCAACTGATGAATCGTTACCTCCCATACCTCGCAATGAATCCTTCAAAGAGGTCTCGCAACCAGTGGTGTCTCTAACACATCTAACAGACTTCAATAACATTCACAGACCTTTAGCGTGTCAAAAATCATCATCATCATCATCATCATCATCAGCATCATCATCCTCCTTCTCTTCATCATCATCATCATCATCATCATCCTCATCATCATAACCATCATCATCATCGTCACCATCATCATCGTCATCATAACCATCATCATCATTATCGTCACCATCATCATCATCATCATCATCATCATCATCATCATCATCATCATCATCATTATCGTCATCATCATCATCATCATCATCATCATCATCATCATCATCATCATCACCACCACCATCATCATCACCATCATCATCGGCATCATCATCATCATCATCATCATCATCATCATCATCATCATCATCATCATCATCATCAACACCATCATCATCACCATCATCATCATCATCCTCATCATCATCATCATCATCATCATCATCATCGTCATCATCATCATCATCATCATCATCATCATCATCATCATCATCATCATCATCATCATCATCATCATCATCATCATCATCATCATCATCATCATCATCAACTTCTCCATTGAGAACTCAATACACTGTAGTTACTAAGTGAGACGACAAATGCATACAAAGATATGAAGCATTAAGTAAAGACAAAGCGGCGCCTTCTAACACATGGCCTACTGCACTATACGAGGGATTTTTTAAGCGAAGTATGGATTTTTTAACAAATTTCCCTGAAGCTCAGTTCTGGTTCTTCTTCCACAACTCACCAGCCACCCTTCCATCACATGCCATACACGCACGTGGGCATTGAAGTACAAAGCACTAAATCATTGTTGAGAAAGAATCACAGACAGTATGACATTGGAAGGGACGGTGTAGGCAACCTGACAGTTTAGGCAGAGGAGCATTAGAAACAGTAAGAAAGGGTAGGTCAGGGCGAGGTGGAAAGAGATGGGTGTTTGTGGGCCTTTCGAGAACACCCCTGTAGGTCAGTGCTTATCTCGCAGGCGCTTGAAGGCGATCTACCCTTGGGCGTTGTTGTTTCAAGTGCTCGTTGCGAGGTGCTTCAGCCTTTTGTTGTCATTGTGCGCTACATGATCATCCCTTCATTCATGCAATCCTGATGCTTCGTGAATCTGCAAACTTGAAACTTGGTGCATCTTCCGTGTGTGAAGTTGCTTCAAAGTACCTCCAACAACAACCACCCTTGGTGTTTAAGCTTAAAACACACCAACAACCTTGAGCAGAGACCGTTAGAAAACTCCATGAATGTATATCCTTTTGATTGATCTACTGTCATACATCCATCGACTTCCACATTATCTTAAGTTTCCATAATCACACAACATTTTGCCGTGAACAACGTAAATCTTGTCATCTTTTCTTTCCTTCTTATGTCTGATCAATCGAACACACACGTGTCTGCTTGTCGTCACAACTTGTCTCTCGTTCATAACTCATAAGTCGGTTTTTTTTCAGATTAATTTTTATTTTGAATGTATTTTCAGTTTGAAAAACAAAATAAAATAAAAATAAGTATACGAATAATAACAATGTTTGAAATATAATAATAACATTTAACAAAACGTTTGAAGACGATAATAATGATAGTTGTGACCTATAAAAACTAATTTATGAAATACTAATAATAAAAACAAATAAAAACAAAAAAATACTAGTATAATGCTAACAAGAGCTATAATTTTACTGATTAAAAAAAAATAATAATAAAATAATAATAATAATAATAATTAAAAAAAAAATAAAGAAATAAAATAATAATAATAAAATAATAATAATAATAAAATAATAATAATAATAATAATAATAATAATAATAATAATAATAATAATAATAATAATAATAATAATAATAATAATAATAATAATAATAAAAATAATAATAATAATAGTAACATAAATAATATTTAAAAAACAAATTGATGATAATGATAATTTGGTGTGGATACAATGCGGACGCGAGATGAATGACTCGAGCGCTGATAAAATCGAGCAGCAATTCGTCACAGGAGGACTGAAGGACTGGTGCCTGAGTAGTGGCTGATTAATGAGACTACAGGTGGGTGGATTGGCTGGAGGAGTGATGGAGGGAAGAAGAAGAAAAAAAATAAAGAAAGGAAAAAAAGGGAAAAGGAGAAAAAGAAGGAAAGAAGACTGAAAAAATGAAGGGAGCTGGTTTGAAAGAGGTGGCTTGATTGAGGTGGCTTGATTGGGGTGGCTTGATTGAGGTGGCTTGATTGGGGTGGCTTGATTGAGGTGGCTTGATTGAGGTGGCTTGATTGAGGTGGCTTGATTGAGGTGGCTTGATTGAGGTGGCTTGATTGGGGTGGTTTGATTGAGGTGGCTTGATTGGGGTGGCTTGATTGAGGTGGCTTGATTGAGGTGGCTTGATTGAGGTGGCTTGATTGAGGTGGCTTGATTGAGGTGGCTTGATTGGGGTGGCTTGATTGAGGTGGCTTGATTGAGGTGGCTTGATTGGGGTGGCTTGATTGAGGTGGCTTGATTGGGGTGGCTTGATTGAGGTGGCTTGATTGGGGTGGCTTGATTGGGGTGGCTTGATTGGGGTGGCTTGATCAGGGTGGCTTGAATAGAGGACAAGGGAAGATAATTTATGACTAATTAAGGAAACAATGGAAGATTGAAGGATTTGCTGGAGTGTGTGACGAATGTGGCAATTGCAGGACTGTAACATTATTTATAGAAGCACAAACTGATTGGTGGCATCAGACAATGGAAGCCTTAAGAAACTCGTAAATTAGAATTTCAATTCAATGAAATTTATTTTATTGTACTCAAAATCGAGAAAATAGATAATTATTTCAATTATTTTTTAATAAAAAACATTAATTGCATAAAATTGACATAAGAAATGCTCGGAGGAGTATGAAGAAGATAATGCAGGGAGCAGTGACCTCACACCTACACTCAAAGGCGACCTCAGGGTCACATTCCACTGAGAGATGCGCCTGGATCGGCTTTCAAAGCAGCTTCATGTGTTTAGTGAATTTTCAACATTCTCCCTTTCTGTGAGGTGTGTTTTTATTCGGAAATTTGATAACTAAGAGCATCTGTTTTTGCTTCTTTTTTTATCGAGCGTAGTAGAATTTAATAAACTCTAAGAAAATACTTGAAACATTTCAATTCTTTGTCATAGATTTTGTAGCGCTTTTTTTCATTTGAGAAGCGGCCCAATGTCGTCTGCAAAACCATTTCTTGTGAGCAATGCCAGTGGCGTCTGTGGTGTTCGGCCCAGAGTGATTGTTTCATATGAACTTTTATGCACGTCATCAATATGCTTTATTATTTCACGTTCACACAGTCACCAATCAAATCGCTCGTAAAAGCTTATAAATTGAAACTTGCACGAACATTCACACAAACATTCACATGAACATTTACACAGACATTCACATGAACATTTACACAAACATTCACACAAACATTCACATAAACATTTACACAAACATTTACACAAACATTCACATAAACATTTACACAAACATTTACA